>CANXYI011562694.1:0-10731 GCA_948208565.1 Hura crepitans | reverse complement strand
TATATATCATGCATAATGCATCATTAAAAAGGCACGCATCATTATTTTACACCTGTTTATGCTATCACCATATTTACTCGTATCATTTTAGTTACTTGTCTAATTTTATGCTTTCATCATGATATTCTTATTATTATTGTTTAATTTATTCTTTCATCATGATATTATTATTATTATTGTTTAATTTAGGCCCATACTAAAAAGACAACTATCCAAGGTTAGATAGCAGATAACGGGCTACTCGAAGGCGCTAAATAGTATACCCAAAGGCACTAGTATCTGTAGATACAAATGCATCAACCTGAAGGTTCGCACATATGTAGTGCTATACAGTGGCCTAAAATCTTGGTGCCTGTTTACACAAAAACACGCATCATGACCCGAAGGCCTATATTAGAGCTGCTAATCCTAGTTGATCGATCAACCTATCCATACTAGGTTGTCTAACTTTATAAGTATCATTAAACTAGTTTGTTGACTCATTATCTATCATTTTTAATGCATAACCTAATTATAGACATCTCATGCATACACGTATTTCAATGGCCATTTCGTATCTAAGCGAAGCCTAACTCATATGCCCATAGCATATATTACATTATGCATAGCATGGCTAACTTAAGCTCAAATTAATATAAAAATAATACCTTATCACATATAACTATAATAAGCTTCATATTTATATGAGGACATTATAAGATACTTAAAATATCGGACTTATGATCAAGGTTCATTCACATGCACATGGTACACGAGGTACAACATGAATTCCATTAACATCATAAAGCTTTAGACCTAAATGTTCAAGAATATAAACTTACATTTCAAGCCCCAAAACCCTTTAATAAAACTATGAAAATATGCCCAAAATATGGTCAAAAGACTCTTAGTATCATGACAAAATTTGGGGTGAAACGATTTAAAATTTCATTAAGAAATGAAAAGGTTATAAAGAAAACATTATGTGGTTAAAATGGGTCACGGTTGTGACCCTTTGTTGGTTACGGCCATAGCCCCCTTAAAACTCCAAAAACCTATATTTTTGGTCAAGAAGGGGTCACGGGCATGACCTGCTAAAAGGTCACGACTGTGAGGCCTCATTTTTAGTAGCAAACACATGAATTTCTAGCAATTTTGCAGTAAAACCATCCATTTTTAAACCCAAACCAAGCAACTTCAACACCAATTCAATTTACACATATTACAACACTTATCGAGTATAATTCTCATCAAATGCATAACAAATACATTCAAAAACCATTCATAAATCATCATTATAATACATTTAATTCCACATTTATGTCTATACACCATAATCAATGTTCATGCCATTTTACTCAAATTAAAGTGATTACACATACAAAATGAGTTGCACGGGATGCTCGAAGATAGCCTAAACCTTTTCCTTTCCCCGGGAAGCTAGGGTCGAGTCCTCACCTATGAATTAAAAAGGGTACAACTTTTAAAAAATATCTATAAAATAAACAGTATGTCAAAAAAAAAAATCCAAGCCTAGATATACCCTCTACGACATCTTAGAAACCCGTAAAAAATATTAAACTCGAAAAAAAGTACCCGAAGTTGGGTGGTTACTATTTACCTTAGGATTCTTCTCGATTTTTCTCCTGAAATGCCCGACTATTCTCAGTGAATTTGGTGTCCATGGACTCTTCTCGAGATGATCTTCGTTTCAAGTATAATTTTTTAGTTTGGGTGTGGTTGTGGAGAAAGAATTCATAAGAGAAAGAAAAGAGAAGAGGCTTACAGTTTGCTTGGTGGAAGGAGAAGAGAATTATTTCTTTGAAGGAAAAATGGATGGAAAAATTTTCATCCTATTTATAGTATTAAAAATATAAATTTTCCCTTCTTTTGAAAAATCGTTATAACCAATAGGAGTGTCGATTTTCCATCATTCCTATTCCTAAAATTAGATAAAACCAAGCCCTAAATCCTCTCAAAATCTCATGCTCAAATTCAAACAATAACCTGACAAATTAATCTATTTTCTATTTTCGATTCCAAAATTATTGGACTATTTAGAATATTTGAGTAATAGGTTGTAACGTTTTCAGATTATTTTGAGCAACTTTTTATTTTATTTACGGTTTAGCTTTGCCTGCGAAACTATTCACAAGACACTGCCATAAAATCTTATTTAGCATTTTTAACCATCCAAATGACTTTGGATTAGCTTTAAACTTTGCCCAAAATTCTATCATAATTAGTACTACCCATCAGTACATTTAGTGTGACTCGAGTTTTGGGAAGCACTATTCACCTCAGGAAGTATTATTCATGAGAGTCGAGATTTTCGGGTCCTTACATATATGTATATATACATTTCAAATTTTCATATGTCTAAGTCCTAAATATTTATTTTAATTATTTATTTTCCCATATCAAATTCTTTATCTATCATTATAATGTAATTGCATTTAATTAACTACAAAATAAGTAATATTACTTAATATCAATTTTGGCCATATTTACTCCCTTGTCTTAATTATTCTGTCTCAATATTCTATCCACTCTAACACAGTCCTCTCAAGTCCTAATTGTGCTTTCAAACTCTAAATCTTATTATATTTAATTATTCAAACCAAACTAACAATATTCAACATGTACAAAATTCTTTAAAATTCCATAGTTAATATAAATTCATGCTAATTAAATTTATCTTCTCTTTTTCCTTAATTTCCATACTTCTAAATATCCTAACATGAATCTCATAATATTTTCATCCATATAATTCATTCATCCAAAGCAACATTCTTCCATCATGTTTTATGTATATACAATAAACACATGTAAACCATAGTTTAGAATACACATACCTCTCAAACTTTAGTCCATTTAAGCTTTATTTTCTCATTTTAAGCTCACCTCATCACCATTCATTCTCATCATCCACCAATTCCATCATGGATTTTCTCACATAAAAACATCAAAAATATTATTACATACCAAGCTTTATCATAAGATTCCATAAATATATCCTACCCTTCATATAATCTCATAAAAATTACTTGATTTGAGATTAACTTACCCACTTTGGTGTCACAAAATTACCTATCTTACATCTCTTTTTATTTTCTAAAATCCATCTCTTTCCAACAAGTTTAAAAGGGCTAAGTTGTTTGCTTAAAGAGTGACCATTTTTATGTATTATTAAGTGATTATTTGGTAAATTTAGGGTGTGAAAATAGGGAGGACAAATTTCAACCATGAAAGGGTTAGGAGGCCTAGTCTTGGCTGAAACTAAAGTGTATAATTTATTATTATTTAGGCTTTTATAGATGGAATGGATGGCTAGGGTCAAAAGTCAACATTTACACAAATGGTTAAGATTAATCCTTGGGTAATTAACTAAAAAAATCATTTACTCATTTAAATGTCAATAATTCCACCTTTTCACTTGGATGCCCATGATTTCTCCACATCTCCACTTGATCAAAGGGCTCAAAATGCTCCCTGCATAATTACTTGTCATTTTCCTTATATATGTACACATATAATGTTAGTTTATTTCATTAATTTTTTCTCATAGTTTCCACCTTCAAAAAATTCCAACACTATGATTTTTGGAATCCTCAAATTTTTTTACCATCATGACATGCCACTGATGAAATTTTCTAAGCACATTTCTGAATTTTTTCCATCTACTCTAAGCAATTTACTATCTGTTGTAGACCGTAAATTCAAATTTTGTTTTGACTTTTAACTATCAATATGATCTCAAATGCTTCTCAAATTTCAACACAATTTATCTTATAATAAATACAAATTTTTAATTAAGTTTATGGCACCCTCTGCTTGATTCATACACTAGACCCGAATGGAGGACACACGCACACAAAATGATATCTAGTTCCATTATCTAAAATCTCTTAAAAATTAAAAATTTCATATAAGAAAACATTTCTTGACTTGGAAATGAAATAAAACTTTAAAACCTTTTTAGCATGTAAATCGAGGTAAATATTAGGGTTATTGTGTCAAAAATCTGGCAGCATAACGACTGTACTAGGACATTTTTCCAAATTTTTACCTGCTTAAAAACACTTCTATATAACTTAAACATACATCTCCAACTCATATGGGTCCTTCTAACCTTTCAATCTCATCATAAACACAATGAGCCTTAGGCTCTCCACAGTCAACAATCTCACATGCAAGCTCAATAATCATCACATAGCATACGAGAAATAGAAAGTAAAATCCATGGTTAAATATTTAATACAAAAGCCCACTACAAAATGCAAATTAAACCCAATCCCTCTAGGACCACAAGAGCACAATAACTATATAACCATTACATTTACAACACCACTAATATTACAAAAAGAATACAAAAATACCCACGCAGGGGTTATCTTTGTGTCTCTTGAATGCAGAAGCTTTGGCTCTAATCTACTACCCTGTTACCTATGCATCACAAATAAGCAATGCACTAAGCTTTCACTTAGTGGTGTAATCACTTTAACTTGTAAAAAGATTAGTTTAACATGCCATATATGTACACAAGCCATTTTTGAATTTAATATCACAATTATACTTTTTCAATGATTTATATGCAACATAATCCATATTCAGTTTTGAAGTCACATTCATGCATATTTGGAGTCTTATATACAACAATGAACATTTCAAGCATAAATAATGCATTTGAGGGTAAAATTACCAAAGCATTATATAAACATTAAGTAACCAACATATTATTAACATAATGCATTATTACATAAAGTCATAATCATTAAGCATGGAATATGCCATATATCACAATTATCTTGTAATAGCTCTTTTTAAACCATAAGGCATAGTGAATATCATACCGTATCATGATAGCTTGTAAAAATGCCTTACCAAACTCATATATGGCAAAGAATATTGACATACTTATTTTTTAGTCATAAATGCCATTATGCATCTCATAACTATCCATGTTAATGTTTTAAATAGTATTCATAGATAATCACCAATAATAGTCATACAAATGACAATAAACTCATTTAGACACCTAAGGTTAATTTTGAGCCATTTGACCACATTAGGCTTGCATATCACATATTAATGCCAATTAACATACAATCTCAATTTATGCATATTTAAGCCATTTAGTCATTTAATCGATGCCTATATCCATAAGACAACTAACCAAGACTGGATAATGGAATACTTTAGCCTAAAGGCTCTTCACATTCGTAGATGTGTAACTTAGGCCCGAAGGCTCCCCATATCTATAGATGTGTAACTTAAGCTTGAAGGCTCTCATACCATGTAGGTACATAAACTTAGGCTTGAAGGCTCTCATACCATATAGGTAAGTAAACTTAGGCCCAAAGGCTTTTATACACATAGCACATAAATCTTAGGCTCGAAGGCTCTCATGCTTGTCAACACATTAATCAGTGACTTGAAGGTCTCATACCCGAAGGTATGCTAGCAGCTACTACAATCCAAGTTAATCGATCAATCTATCTAAACCAGGTTGTCTAACTATATAGGCATCATTAAACATCTCATTATATGCCAAATTAACCAAATTTCACTTTCCATAATATCATATTTCATTAAAATTATCATTAGCCTCAATGCACCATTGTATGGCCTAAATATGTATCCTTAGCCAACTTAGGCCTAACGATGTCCATTACACCTTCAGGTTTCATTTCCAGAGGTGCAATGTCATCGACATAACATCATACCAAAAGGTCACATAAAGACATATATATCGATACAATTGTTCATATCATGGCAATTTTCAATATATACCTTTAATTAATCATATCATGCCTCATCATGCATGTATCACAAGAATATACCCATCATATGTCAAAAATCCACTTTAAGCATATTAGCACAACATATTCATGCATACACAACCGATTCACATCCAAAATAACATGTGCACACTCATTATTGCATTTATCGGTTCAAATGGGCATAATGCCATACATAGGTGTAACAAGTTATTTCATGGCATTTTTGTACCCATTACATCCATTATTCATATTTCAAAGTATAAAAATACCATACGCATGTATTTTTTTGCATACATACACAACATGGCAATTTCAATCTTTATTTCACATAATGCATTTATAGCTTAAAATCGATATCCTTGTAATTTTATCACATATGGCCACACCAAATCATCATATTTCATGCATTTATCATGTCATAAGTCATAAATTATTTTTATAATATTTATTTCATTTTTTAAGCATTTATTGCCATTTATTTCAAATATGACATAAATCAAATAATGCTTTAATTAAATAATTAAGCCAAATCAAAGAAATTACACATACCAAACAAGGTTATACGGGACCCCCAAAGTTGGCCTAAGCCTTCTCCGTGCCTCGGGAGGCTCAGGTTGTTGTTTCGCCTATGAATACAAAAGGGTACAAACATTAATAAATAATACAAAATAATCTAAAAGTTGAAAAAAATATTTTGAGCCTAGATATATGCTCTACAACATCCTAAAAACCCGTGAAAAATAAAATTTATAGAAAAATAAAACTCGAGAGAGAGAAAGTTACTATTCACCTCGGTTTTCCCCTTGAAATACTCTACCGTTCTGAACAATTTTAGTGTCTATAGACTTGTCTTGGAATGCTCATCATTTTAGGTGTAACCTCACATTGTGGATCCCTCCGAGGAAAGAGAAATCATAAGAGAAAGAGAGAGGGAGAGTGAGCAGGATTTTATGGAGAGAAGGGAGGAGGATGGTGAGTTTTGTATATATGAGGGAAGAGAGTAAATTCTCCCTATTTATACTTTTTAAAAATAATATTTTTGTTTGCTTCAAAAAATTATCATAACCGATAGGAAAGTCAGTTTTTCTCCATTCCTATCCCTAAAATTCTATAAATCTAAACCCTAAATCCTCTCAAAATCTCAAGCCCAAATTTCAACAATAACCCAAAAATTAATATATTTTGTCTCAAAATTTGGGTAAAAATAGTTCCCAAACTCAGAAAATTCTGATTCCAAAGCCATTAAACTATTCAAAATATTTGAGTATCAGGTTGTAATATTTTTGGATTATTTTGAGCAACTTTTTATTTATTTTGCGGTTTAGCTTTGCCTACAGTACTTTTCATAAACATTGCCATAAAATCTTAATTAGCATTTTTAACCATTCAAATGACTTCGAATTAGCTTCAAACTTTGCTTAAAATTCTGTTGTACTTAATACTCCCTATCAGGATGATTAGTGCAACTCAAGTCTTGAGATGCACTATTCATCCCAAGAAGTACTATTCACGAGAGTCAAGATTTTTGGGTCATTACATTTCTTCCCCTCTTAGAAAAGATATCATCCTTGACATACTTGGTTCAAACAAATGTGGGTACTATTCCCACATCTGAGCCTCGCTTTCTCAAGTAGCCTTTTCTATACCGTGATGTCACCATAAGGCTTTCACTAATGGCACAGTCTTATTTTACAATTCCTTGACCTCTCTGGCTAGAATACCAATAAGTTTTTCCTCATACGACAAGTCTGGTCTTATCTCTACTTCATCAACTATCAAAACATGTGAAGGGTTCGATCTATATCTTCTCAGCATCAAAACATGAAACATGTCATGAATTTGCTGCAACTCTAGAGGTAGAGCTAATCTGTAGGCTAATAGACCCACACATTTTGTGATTTCGTATGGTCCAATGAACCTCAAACTCAACTTCCCTTTCTTACCGAACCTCAACACCTTTTTTCTTAGAGATACTTTAAGAAAAACCTTATCACTAACTTCATACTCAATATCTCTTCTCTTTAAATCCGCATAGGATTTCTATCTATCTGAAGCAGCCTTTAGTCTTTCTCTGATGATCTTTACCTTCTCTTTAGCATCCTTGACCAAATCTGGTCCCATAAGCTTATGCTCACTCAACTCACTCCAACATAAGGGAGTTCTACATTGTCTCCCATATAATGCCTCATAAGGAGCCATACCAAAACTCGTTTGATAGCTATTGTTGTAAGCGAATTCTAACAATGACAAATATTTATCCCAACTACCCTTAAGCTTTATGGCACATGCTTGAAGCATATCCTCAAGAATCTGAATAATCCTCTCTGACTAACCATTCATCTACGGATGAAAAGTTATGCTTAAACTGAGCCTAGTCCCCAAAGCATTATGGAGTTTCCTCTAAAATCTTGATGTAAATGGGGATTTTTGTTTGAAATGATGGTAAAAGGCACTCCATGAAGCCTAACTATCTCATCAACATACAATTCTACCAATCTCTCCATAGAGTAATCCTTTCTCACTAGAATAAAATGAGCAGACTTGGTTAATCTGTCAACCACTTCACAAGCAGAATCATACTTATTCTTCGTCATCAGTAGTCCAATCACAAAGTCCATAGTGATTCGATCACACTTTTATTCTGGTATTGTTATAGGATAACACAAACTAGAAACAACCTAATGCTTGGCCTTCACCTATGGACAAGTGAGGCATCTAGTTGTAAAATCAGCTATGTCTCTCTTCATGCTTGGCTACCAATAGGCTATCTTTAAATCTTGGTACATCATTGTACTACTAGGATACATCGTATATGGCATATTGTGCACTTCTTATAGAATCTGCTGTCTCAAGTCCTTTTTCTCTAGCACACATAAGTGATTATGATAATACAAATAACCATCTTCCTTAATCACACACTTGATAGACTTTTCCTCTTAAATCATACTTATGATACTCTAAAGTCTATGAACCTCTTTTTGTGATTCTTTCACTATCTGTATCAAACTTGGCTTGACTTGTAACTCAGCTAACAAACCACTATCATCTTGCAGCTTCAAACTAATATGCATTGCCTTTAAAGCTAACTTAATCTTTCTACTTAAGGCATCCATAACCTTATTAGCTTTCCTAGGATGGTAGTCAATAATACAATCATAATCCTTAATTAACTCTATCTATCTCCTTTGCCCCAAGTTTAATTCCTTCTGCATCGATAGATATTTCAAACTCTCATCATCGGTAAAAACATAGCCCTTCTCTCTATATAGATAGTGCCTTTATATCTTTAAAGCAAACACAATGGTTGCAAGCTCTAAATCATGTGTCGAGTAGTTTTTCTCATGAGGTTTTAACTGTTGAGAAGCATAGATAAGAACTTTGCTATCCTATATGAGTACACAACCCAACCCATTTAGTTAAGTATCACTATATATTATGAACTCTTTCCTTGACACTGGCTAAACTAAAATCGGAGCCTCTGTCAACTTACTTTTAAGCTTGTCAAAACTCTCTTAACACTTGCTATCCCATATAAACTTCACATCTATCCTCAGAAGACGTGTCATAGGAGCTACAACCAAGGAACCTCAACAAACCTTCTATAATAGCTAGCTAACCCTAAGAAACTCTTAATCCCAGTCATGTTCCTTGTCAGTTTCTAGTCCATCACTACATGAATCTTACTAAGATCAACCCTTATACTATCTTCCAAAGCTATATGCCCTAAAATTGCTACTTCCTCTAGCCAAAACTCACACTTGCTAAGCTTGGCATAGAGTTTTTCATCCCTCAAAATCTGTAAAGCTATTCGTAGATACTTCTCATGCTCTTCTCAATTCTTGGAATATAGAAGAATGTTGTCTATGAAGACCACTACAAATTGATCTAGAAATGGCCTAAAGATCCTATTTATAAGATCTATGAATGCCACTGGTGCATTAGTTAACCCAAAAGACATCACTAGGAACTTATAGTGACCATACTAGTCTTAAAAGACATCTTGTGTATGTCCACCTCTTTAACTTACAACTAGTAATATCTGGATCTAAGATTAATCTTAGAGAGCACACCAGTCCCTCTAAACTAGTCAAAAAGATCATCAATCCATGGTAAAGAATAGTTGTTCTTGATGGTGACTTTGTTCAACTATCTATAATCCATGCAAAGTCTTGAAGAACCATCCTTCTTCTTGACAAATAGAACTGGTGCTCCCTATAGTGAAACACTTGGTCTGATAAAACCCTTGTCAAGAAGCTCTTGCAATTATATCTTTAACACTTTTAACTCCACAGGAGCTATTCTACGTAAAGCTATAGAAACTGGCATTGTGCCTGGCATCACCTTAATGCTAAACTCTAATTCCCATTTTAGTGGCAAACTAGGTAACTCATCTAGGAAAACATCCCCAAACTCAGCTATTATAGGAATTTGACTAACTTCTATTGTTTCCCTTATGGTGTCAACCACATAAGCAAGATAGGCTTCATAACCCTTTTGCATCATTCTTCTAGCCACTGTGGCTGATACTACATTAGCCAAGCAATCCAATCTTTCACCTAACACTATCACTTCTAACTTGTAACTAGCTTGTAACATGATCATTTTCCTCTAGCAATCCACCATGGCATAATACTTGGACAACCAATCTATGCCTAAGATCAGGTCGAACTCATTGAATAGCAATTCAATGAGATCCGTAGAGAAAACTTGTCCTCGTATTGACAATAGATAGTCTCTATATACTTTAATCATTATAACATGTTGTCCTATTAGATTGCTATGCATCATATCAAAGCTAAGGTCATCTAACACTAACCCCCGATCTAATACCTGTGCAGTGTAGACATAAAAATGTGTTAACCTCAGGGCTATTAGTGCTAAAGTAGTTAAATCAAAAATATGAAATGTAACCATAATAACATCAGTGGCCTCTGCTTCTTCTCTAGCTCGTATGGCATACTGCCTCACT
>CANXYI011562647.1:0-11480 GCA_948208565.1 Hura crepitans | reverse complement strand
TCATCCACAGTTATTTGGGGTTTGGATTTCTGGCAAAAATTAACGAACACGTTGCCATTCACTGTTAATAAATAGATGGTAGTGGTACATTTCATCTGTTCTTGTACGATTATTTAACAATTTTCAGACCAATAATATTTTAACTGAATTTATTTTTCTATTCAATTATTAAAATTCGGTTGAAAATTAAATTTGCTCGTTTATATATATATATATATAACCGAATTTGGCAATTTTTGTTTTGAAAAGGAACTTGACAAGTCTTATCTCATAAAACAAATGACAAATAGTTTTTCATTGCCCACAAGAGATTGTGGAATATTTTCCAATTAGAGAATTAATTTTTTTTTTCAGTATTGCGTTTCATGCAATGTGGAACGTCTGTTATCAATTTTTTTTTTCCCTGTCGCTATCTTGGATTAGTGGAATTGCCTTTATTCTCTTATTGGTTGAAACTACACCCAGTCATAATATGTGGTCAATAATTGCTGGTTTAAACAGAAAAAAAAAATATCCTTATATATGTGAGAATCTTTATTAAATAATAATAATAATAATAATAATTTTATCATTATAATTTTAGGAATATCGTAGTATCATTCAAAATTTTTTTTCTAAATAAATATTTATTTATTTATTTTTACAAAAAATGGTAATTAGTGATAGAATAAGATAGAATATAGGATTTATTTTTTTTAAAAAAAAGATAAAATATAGGAAATACTTTGACAACCTTTACCTTCCAATTGTAATATACAATATTACATGCAATATACGAGTTTTCTTTGAACAAAATAAAATTAGAAATTTCAAAGAAATAGAAGGATTATAATATGAGGTTTCTTTGGAAAACAAAGATTATAATATCTAATGTTAAAACAAATTTGTATTTTTTTTTTTTACAATTTTATTCTAAAAAAGATTGTTTCTTTTCATTTTAACTAATAAGTGAGCCTTATATAATTAATTCCAAACCTGCAATGGGTCAGTTAGAGTTATATCCATCTTTTCCTATTTTATCATTGATTAAATATACATGTACAGCCCTACCAAATTCCTAAAATCCCCTTTATGCTGAAAATTAGCTGAAAGCCCATCCTCAAAAAGCTTTTAAGTTTGCTTCAAACTCAAAAAAAATAAAAATAAAAATAAAAAAAAGCCTATGACTATGGTATTCTGTATTCCTTTTATTTTATGGAACCTTTTTCCAGTTTCTTACTCCGTAATGATACAGTTGATATGGTTGACCCTCTGCCAAGAAATTGAACTTAAATGATTTTTATTTTTATTTTTTCAGTATAATTCGAATTTCATTAGCTCGAAAATTGAGCATTCTCGGTTAGTAGAGTGGTAATATATCAAAATCAAATTTATATTTCCGTTCATTAATTAACAGGAGAATGCAATGCTCAGAATTAGAAAAAGGAAAAAAGTGAAAGTGAAAAATGTTAAAAGCTCCACACATGCATAGTTAATTAATTAATACATCCAAATACAGTTCCATGGAGAAACAGCATATGCATATCACTTGCTAATTAAAATTTTGGTTTAAATATTATAAAGCCAAGAATGAAGCATATACATATATATATGTTGGAGTAATTAAACAGAGGAAGGCCTAACAAGAGGTGAAGAAGATGGATGGGGTTGGGCAGCCGTGGAAGAAAGCTCATGAAATTGCACAGTGATTAAGTCTGGAGATATCAGATTATCCCATCCTTTCATTGGGTTTGTGTTTTCTGATCCATCCCATCCTATGTGCGTCACATGCTTCACATCTGTTGGCACCCCTATTTCCATTTCAACTTCTTCCATTTCTTCTTCATAACCTTCAAAATTTCCAAAAAATTTGGGAAAAAAAAATGAGACCGTAGAATGAAATCACATTAACTTTACTTGACAATGAAGATTTTTGCTCACCGAACAACTGAGAGAAGGACTTGAGACCCTTGACAAGCCTATGAAATCCATTGGTTATGTTAGGCAATCTCGTGGAATTCTTAGCACTCTCTGTACTTGACAAGCTTTCCTCGTCTGCTTCTTTTTTCCCTAGAAACAAACAGAAACAAAAAAAAGAATAAATAAGCAACACAAGAAAATTGAAGATCACACCTGGAACAACACGCAGATATATAAAAGAGAGAGAGAGAGACTTATTGGAGGTGGGTTAGAGAGATGAGGGGATGGCTTAGTTCTTCGAGGGTGGTGAACCCCAATTGCAACACTTGATTCAGAAACACAACCAACGGAGAAAGGAAGAAGAACAAGTCTTTCCATTCTATCTCTCATCTCGTCGTCAACAATTAATCCAAAAGTATTTGAAGAAATATCTTTCTTTTTTGGGGGGGATTTAGAGAGAAAAATAAAAAAGTAAAAAAATGGGCGGTTGATAAGGAAGAGCCTAAGCATAAAGCCTAGGCAGCCATGGCTACAACTCAAAATTATATATTGATTATTGAGTTTGTTTGTTATATTATTGGGAGAGGTGGTGGTAGCTTTATACCAAAGTTATTATAATTTCACGTACAACAAGTCAAGATAAAATTGGGTTTGGTTTGGTAGAGAAAGAGAAAGAGACATCTCATGTTTTATTTGGGTTTGAAGTGACGGTTATGTTTGTTTCCACGTGTAATTTAACATTAACTATGTTCAAGAAAAATGATCTTTTTGACCCCTGAATCTATCAAATTGTTCAATTAAAGCTTTTCATACCAATTTTTTTTCAATTTGTTATATTAAGTGAAAAATTAATTGTAATTTTACCATCTTTGACTGGTTGGACAAAGTTAGAGATCTGGGGTTCAATTGAAAAAATAATAATAATATCCATGGAACAATTTAACAAACTCAGGAGGAAAAAAAATGCAATTCCCTGAGGTCTAATAGTGAAGTTTAACCTAATAACAGATCCAACATATGTATGTACTTAAGACATGCAATAATCCGAAGTTGGTGGAAGTGCTATATATATATATAAATATATTCAGCCTGTTACAGTCTCCTAACCCGACCAAAAACCACTCTACATTAGTATCACTATTTCTTTTTTTCCAAGCTCTCTCTACAGTGGGCTCCTACCTCTTTACTTGCCTCTCTTGTACTATAAGCCATTACTCATTATGTGTATCTCTTTCTCTCTATATATAGACTTCTTTTTTTAAAGATTTTCTTATAATTAATGACATATTACTTCATAGGAAAAACTGTGTTTTAGTTATTACATTACGAAGTATGTTTATGTTTGTTGACGTATAATAATTCTAAGGTAGATATTTAAATTTTAGGTTTTTGGGTTTACTTGGTTTGGACTCTATACCAACTTGAAATATTGAGCGCAACACAAGCGATCTATTTTCTGTAAGACGTAATGGTTAGGGTGCCCTCTTGGTCATTTGATAACCATGATTGATGATGAGAATTGTGTTAATAAAAAGGAATTTTGTTAGGAAAATGATGTCTTGCTTCTTAAACTTATTGATTAATCACTTGAAAACTCGCATGGAGTTGTTAATATCTGGGATAACATTAAACCGAGAATAAAAAAGAAAAAGAAATTTAGATTTGTACACACCCATGTGCAGAATGAAAGAATCTTAGAAGGAAGGTTAGAAAGTTGAACTGTCATCGAATTCTTGTAGGCCAAAAATTTATTTAAACTTAATTAGGAACAACATTATAATTTACTTATGTCAAAATTCACTTAAATTTGATTGGAGACATATTTTGACAATCTTGCTTTAAGAACTCTATATCATAATTGGTCAAAAAAGCCTAAAATTAATTACCCAATTCCCTAATTGGTTCAAACACAAAGACCCACTGGAAAGTTACAGCTGAACTACAGACACAGGTGGTAAAAGCCAAGACTTCAATTCAGTTGTACGGAAAGGCAGCATTTTTATCATAACCTTAATCAGCTCCTTAAAGCAAGTGATCATCTGCCTGTATACCTCAGCAATCATGCCATAATCTAACCTTCAATGCTCTCAGAAAGAGAATTATCCCAACATGACTAGAAAAACAAGGAGATTACACCTCTGAAGCTACTTCAATTTCTACCGAATTGAAATATTATTTCTTTTTTTTGAATTGTAGGAAAAGTAGGAAGATGATCAGGATCATTTCTTTCCTTCACCTTCCCTTTTTCAACCTGATAAAGATTCAAGTCTGTTTCTTGAGAAGAAAACAACTGTACAAGAAAGCTCTGCTTCTAGATTCAGGAGTTTAAAAAAAAAAATCTCTTGCTTCTACTGTAAACTTTTCAATGACTCACTTTAATGATCATTGCAAAGCTTAGGTTAATCATATCATATGATTAACCTTTTCCTCCTTAAATTCTTCTTTTTCTTTGTCATCATTCATCTGCGATATTTGTTAGTAGACCATATAGATCTCAGATGTTGCAAGAAGATTTTTCTCATTAGGGATAATTTCAATGGCCATGACAAAAATAAAGATATACGAATCATTAATATTAAAGAATATTCTTTCAATTCTCTGCCTCTAGAAAGATCATATTTAATCAGGTTAATACCTTTTATCCAACCACAAGGAGAAAAGGAATCTCATTAATCTCAGTGAATGATAAATCCAAGGTCAAGCTACCATATAGTGCCAACCAAAATCACGATTCCAGGTTAAATGCATGCATGCTGATACCAATGACAGGGCAAGCAGATGCATAGTACCATATTGGTATATAACTAATGATTTGCAAGAGTACATGCATAAGAAGCTTTTTCTCACCAGTAGTCTCCACAAGAACAATTCCCATGCTTAAAATGATGAAACCTGCGAAGGTCTCTCACAATTATCTCTCTAGTTAAAAGCTGAGAAGTGTATTTCATGAAATTATGACAATCTGCGCATATCCGAAGGTTCTTCATTATATGAATTGGTGTTCCAGATGAGGTGCACATAATGGCATAGGCAAGTGCAAGTTTCTCACTATGGAAACCAAGGAGAAGTTCGCTTTGCTCTTCTTCTACATCTTGCATCACAGGTTTCAGATCAGATGAGTACCCAATTTCCTTCAATCGTCCAGTGAGCTTCTCCAAGTATGAATATATCTCAGCATCTTGTGGATGGGACCTATCTCCCATGACGAAAGTGTGAATCTGATTCTTCATTTGGACCCAAGATTGTCCAGGGAGTTTATTAACTTCGCTTTGCTGCATTGAGCTTCTCACTTGAGCAACGTCTTCCCACCTGTTATCAGTGGCATACATGTTTGATAACAGAATATAGGAACCTGCATCACATTTTTCAAGCTGCAGTAGTCTTTTAGACACCCATTTTCCCATCTCGACATTTCTGTGAAGCCTACAAGAAGATAGAAGTGACTTCCAAACTGCACTAAGTTGGGATATACCATTTTCTTGGATGAACTTTTTTGCCTCATTCAAATGACCAGCTCGACCATAAAGATCTACCATACAGGCATAGTGTTCAACAACAGGCTTGATGGCATAATCTTTTTGCATCATCTCAAAATATTTGCAGCCTTCTTCAAGCAACCCTGAATGGTTACAGGCAGTCAAAACACCAATAAATGTAATCTCATTTGGTGGGATTCCCTCATTCATCATGCAGTCAAACAGTCGAGCAGCCTCCTTTCCTTGTCCGTGCAAAGCACATCCAGATATCATTGCTGTCCATAGTACAACGTTCAGGTCATTATTCTGTTTAAAAATCAACTGTGCATCTTTCAGGCTTCCACATTTAGCATACATATCGATTAATGATGAGGCCAAATGAGCATCTAGTTTGTGCCCAATTTTCTGAATGTAGGCATGTATTTGTCTTCCTAGTTCCAATATGCCACTATTGGCACAAGCAGAAAGAATGCTCGTTAGTGTAAATTTGTCCACCAGAACATGTTTACGAACCATAAAGCTAAATGTTTGTAAAGCATATTCATATTCACCATTCCTAACATATCCAGAAACCATAGAACTCCATGAGACAATTTCTACCAAAGAATCATCATGAGAAATTTGGACAGGCATTTTTCTAAAAATCATGGATGCCTCTATCATATTCCCGCATTTGCAATACATATCTAAAAGTGAATTCCTTACAAACCCATTTTCATGAAGCCCAAGTCTCAAGACATGACCATGAATCTCTTTACCTCGTTTTGACAGTGACAAACATGAAACCAATTTCAAAGCAATAGAAAAAGTAACTGCACTAAAAACATGTCCAACTTCCACCATCTCATAAAGCAATTCCAATGCTAATCTTTCAAAACCATTTCTCATTAGCCCGTATACGATCGTGTTCCAACTAGCAACATCCTTAGAATACAAACTTCGAAACAAGTCGAGGGCTCTTTCCCCATCTCCCATATGCAAATATCCACCAATCATTATATTCCATGACGTAATGTTTCTGGTTTCCATGGAATCAAACCATCTTTCTGCATAATCCAAGGCTCTGCATTTCACATAAAGATCAAGAATCGAATTCTCTAAAACAACGTCTAATACAATCCCATTAGTCAAAATCCACCCATGAATCCCCTTGCCATTCCTTATATCACATAAACTAGAGCAGCACCTCAAAATACTAGATAAAGTAAACTTATTAGGAAAAGCACCCTCCTTTTGCATTCTTCTAAATAAATCCAACACCATGTCAAAGTTCCCATTTTGAGCAAAACCCGATATCAGGATAGTCCACGTCTGCACATCTCTATTAGGAATTTCATCGAATAGCTTCTGAGCTTCGAACAAATTCCGCGAATTCTTCGCATATAAATTCAAAAGATGATTAGTTACACCTGAATCATGAAAAGATCCATTCTTGATAAGATTAGAGTGAAGTATCTCTACTTTTGAGCCGTTTTCAGAGCAAGCAAAGGATAGAGATCGGTGAAAGCTGGAGAATTGCTGATACTGGGCAAGCTCAAGCTTGATGGTGGTTATGGTATCTGTGATTATGGGAATAGGAGAGAGTAAGTGGGCTGGATTAAGTATAAAGTATTTGTTGCCTAGACAATTCCATCTCATTTTACCTGCAATAGCATCATCAAGCAAACAACAGTTTTCAGTTGCACTTTTCTCTGCGAAGAGAGCATGACCATTCTGTGGCTAATTTGGAGTACTGGACTCCTTTCTTTGAACTTGTGAGCCCATTACATGAATTATTTTTTTAGCTTAAAAATATTAAAGTAATTATAAAAGTTATTTTTCTATTTAAATTTTACATCTCTACTTGATTATTTTATCATTAAAACACACACACACACACACACACACACACAAAGGGAGATATGAGAGTTTAATTGCAGTAAATTGGTGCCTACACTTAAAACAATCTGAATACAAAGCTATTTGCAAGTATTTGATTTAGAAGAGTCAATGCGATACGTAGTAGCTTTAGGAATGCGATCTCAGTTCAGTTTTAGATATTCATCATATAGACGAGTAAGAAATAATATAGTATCTCCATTGAGCTTCATTTTCCTTATTGTTAGTTGCAATCTATGTTTAATTTGGCCATGATAAAAATTTGGAAGCATAATCCAAATAAATTAAGCTCATGAATTTGCCAAAACAAATAAAAGCTCATTAACACCACAATAGAGAAAAGAAGCATAGTTGGGGGAACCAAAATATGCATTTTCCTTAAAAGTCCATCGATGCAACACATATAACATAACAGAAGCAAATTTTTAGACATCAATATATGCTAATTGTATAAACGAATAAGCACAAACGTCTGGCACCAATCGGTTAATTCAGTCAAAAACGAAAAAATAAGACACAAAACTACTTTTGGAGGGGGTAGCGACTATGAAAAAAAATCAAATTAGCCTACAATGTAGAAGTCCTTAGAGAGGCGGATAGAAATAAGAAGACAAAGAAAAACCAAGGAAAAGTAAGCCTCCAATTGTAGCAACTGTCCCTTGTGAGATCTTAGATGCAAGCATGCTTCCTCCCACCACCGCCAATGAAGTGCAGATAGTATGCCCTATTGTCGCCCCGACAGCTACCCCAATGGCATTTTTGTGGGTTGCCAGCTGCAGAACAATAAAATCTAGTTTAAGTATTACATCAATACAACTGACAATATGTATTACAAATTTGGAATTTGAGTTCACAAGCAAAAGGAAGATCATGATTGCTAAGTCCACCGCATAATTTTTTAGCAAACAACACCAATTCATCCTATTTGCAGCACTTGAAAGAACTCAAAGCTTGAACGAAATTCAAATGTGACAAATTACCTTAAAAACAGAGACAGAGAGACAACAACATGACAAAGAAAGAGCCCTTATTGAACATACAACTATATGCTTAACCAAGGCAAAATGCAAAAGCAGTGGCTTACAGCAATTGTTGCGATCTGGCTACGATCCCCCCACTCAGCAAGAAAGGTTAAGATAAATGACTGAACAGAAAAACAAGAATACTTCAGATAGATGATAATCAAAATACAGTCATGTGATATTTATACAATTGAGGATTCAAATACATCAAATTATCATCAGCGGAAATTTGTATTTCATGAGACCAAACTGCTGACATAAGCTACAGGTCAAACTAACCTCCAAAAATATAGGGGTACAAAATCTTGAAAAGTAGCGTCGCAAGGTGGTTTTTCCTTGCCCTGATTCAAGCTTTTCCTCTACCTGAGGACATTAAGTGCAAATTTGGACTAACGAGAACATCAAATGCAGGAAAAGAGATGCAGCGAGAGATAAGGGGAATATATCAAATTTGAACCTATAAAAGAAATCTAATTACAACTCTTTCAAATGATAGGTGAAAAGAAAATACTAGGAGTGTCAATAATCACAATGAAGAAACAGCACTTCTCTAAAGAAATTGCAGTTAAGAAATATAAAGGAAGCATTAATTTTTACAGAACTAAAAATATAGGCCAGATACTTTAAAATGACCCATAATTTGTGAGGACATTAGCTAATTTAAGCTATAACTCATGCAACAGGGGGTTATTAACAGAAATACCATTATTATAACTCAGAAAGAAGCTCCATGGACCAAATAAAAATAAATAAATAAATAAATAAAGCCCCTTTGACAAAATATAACTATACTCCAAATCTCCACAGGCCATAACTTTTCATGTGCCACACTTCATCAAAGAAATTACATGCTCAAAACAGAAACTAACATTTGAACCAAATCATTCACCATTTCAAACCAACAAATGAACTGATCCCCTCTAGTTTATAAAAAAAATTGCCCAAAAAAAAGTCAAATTTGAAGCTTCAGAGCAAAGCCCATTAGTTTTTATCTATAAAATTAGGCATCTAACAGCCAAGAACAAAAATTTGGAACATGGAATGACATACCTCTTCCATTTCTTTTTTTTGGGATGCTTTGGAATCTGATCTCCAGGCAATGTAAAGCAATCGCAGCCCAAAAAATGCATAAAGAACTGCAAATCGAAAGAAAAAACCCAGGTTATACACTTTAACTTATTGTTCAATTACAATGTACTAAGGCAATGTTTTCCAAAATGTACTTCATGTACCTGTAGCAGCACTATTTGTATGCTTTCTTGATATCAAATTCGGCACAATCCTACCTAATCCAGTAGAAAGTACCTAATTGAAACATCCAAAAAATTTAATTTCCACTCAAGGGGAAAAAGAAAATAAGAAAAGTTATCTGGCATGCCATTCCATTACAATGCCAATTGCAAAACAAGAAATGCAGCATTAAAAAAGGCATAATTTTTCCAGTTAAAGTTGAAACAAAAATGATATAGAAGGGTAACTTACTGTCATAACGATCAAGGCAGTAAGAGCACCAGACAGAACAATGGACTTGGGGTGACGCATCGCCATAAGAGCTGCGATTATAAAGGTCTCATCTCCAATCTAGCAACAAAGTCGTCACAAAAAGAGTACACCTTAGAATGAACAGCAAAATGTCAAACTGAACGCCCAAATCATTAAAAATTACAAGCAAACAAGGTAAAACAAATATTATTGATAAAAATGGCAGATCACTTGATCGTTCTTTTCCTTTACAGCTAGAAACAACTACTGCAAAAAACTGAAATGCTTTATGTAAGAAGGCATAAGCAACATATGAGCTAAGAGAATGCACAAACCTCACTGACGATAATCATGGTCAAGCTAGCAATAAAAGCATCAAAAATTCCAAGGCCAGAGTCCACATGAAGTCCAAGATTAACAGATTTACCGTCAATCTCATGGGTAACTATCTGCGTTCACAAACACCAAGTAAAACATGGCCTCAAATCTAAGAATTTAACGGGAGTAACAGGAGTACCAAGTCTTTATTTTTTAGTTAACAAGATCCACAAGCTGATTTCAAATACAGAACAGGGAAAGAAGAACTCACCATACCACGGCGACCGAGATCTTTAGAAAATACAGTTGATTCTTCTTTCTCATTTTCCGCCACAGACTCCTAATAAGAAAAATAAAAGCTTGGAGTAAAATTATTTGAATTCTCCAATAACAGCACCTGAATTTAAACAAATTTCAACCCAACAATGATAAAGAATCCATAATATATCGAAATTATCCTTCCAAACACGAATCAATACAAAACCCATAAAATATAAAACAGTAGAAGAGACGCGGACCTGAGCAGCGATGTAAGGAAGACCCAGTAGTAGGAAAGCAGAAAGGAAAAGAAATGAAGGGTATAACCGACAACCCATGATATACAACGAACTGTCGGCGAAATCAAAGTCTAAAAGTCAAGTGTTTGGCGCGAGAGAAAAATTGATGATTTTTTTCCCGGGAAAGTGGATCGGGATCAAAAGAAAGAGGTTATGGCTTTGAGAAAGGAGATCCAGCTGAAACTTTTGATTGGATTTGGAAGGTAAAAGTTGCTTAAGTATTGAGATCTCAGAAAGGAGAACGAAATGAGAAGGGGAGAGTACTCCTGCAAAAGAGCGAAGATCCCCAGGGGGAAAGCGGGTTAGGACTGATTCTGTAAAACAAGAAGAGTTGCGCGCACAAGTTGTGATCAAAAGTTATTTTCATTTCATGCCCTATTGTTTTTATTATTACATCTTCACCCCTATAAAATGTAATTCTATACGTACATAGTTATATACGGTAACACATTTGAAAACTGAAATTAACAGAAAACTTCCTTACACGCCTCGTCTTTTTTAAAGACTTTTCTTCACACATTTGAGATTAATCAATTTTTTTAATTATACATATAAAATTAATAAATATTTAAAATTGTCGGTTTACAAAAATAATGTATTTAATGTGATTGTAATCAGTCAATGCATTGAAAATATATTGTTTTCAAAACCGACGACGTACCACTTTGAACTTTCAACGTTCTTATGACGACCCGCCTTTTTCTAGTTAATAATACATAATTTTCTGTCACTATTAATTGTTTTAAAATTAAAATTTGAATTTATTAGCCAATCAATTTCTATTTTACTGTTAATACCATGTACAATGCTCTTTTTAATAATTTTATTTTATTTTCGAGTAAATAATT
>CANXYI011562628.1:0-12133 GCA_948208565.1 Hura crepitans | reverse complement strand
ATTGAAAAAGAGGACTAGAAATAAAAATATATGTGAAAACTAGAAATCAAAGTAAATGTCTGTGTGGACTACGTTCCTCACAAGATGGAGTCTGTGCCGATTAGATAAAAGAATAAGTATGCTTAACATGAATATGTCCACACAGGCTACATTCCTTATGAGAGGGAGTTCATGTAGACTTCAAGATGAAACTAATAGAGCAAAATAGGATCATTTGTAGGGACTACATTCCTCATGAGAGGTAGTCCATATAGATGTACAACAGTTCTAGCAAGTCAACAATATACACATAAGAGAATGGAATAACTATACATGATGATATCATACAAGCATATCAATGTAGTAAATAAAATACATGAAAATATGATATTTAAGACCTAAGATACTATTATTGAACTTAAGTCTGTGCGGATGACATATCATACACATATCAATAAAGTAAGTCCATTTAGACATTAGCATGCTCATAGATAGTTTCGTATGATAAGGATGAAAATTATAGAATAGTTATAACATGAAAATAGTCAATAACACAATATGAAACAACTTAAAGTGACGACTTACTCCTATGATAAAAGTGGGGATTACATAGAATTGGCTCACTTAAGATCAATCCTTGGATATCCTAGGTCTATAAAAATAATGAGAATATGTATAGTGAGAGGCCTCATATCTTACCTAGGTAAGTGGACTTTGAGCAACAATGTAAAGTGTAGGAGTTTAGAAGAAATTGTTTTTGAATGTGGGCTAATAGGACTAGTAGAGTGAATCCGTATTAGAGTTCTCACCTAAACTCATAAAATAGATCTCTTAGATGCTCAAACCATTATTCTTAAAGAGCCTCCAAGCTTTCCCCTTTTACTCATACAAAAAGAGGGTATATATAGGCTCAGGATTAAAAGTCTCCTATCCAGAAGTGATAGAGTCCTTCTAGGATTGGGAGACAGAGTCTGGATAGGCATCCCACGCTTCTAGAAGCTTTCATTTTGGCAAGTTCATATGGACTTGTATGGATTAGTCTATACAAATCTAGTTATTTGTTTTCCCACCAGTCTATGGGCTTTAGGCCAAGTTACATTTAGTCCTTGCAGACATGGCTTTAGCTTATCCTACGGGTCTTGGGCTTAACTAGTCTAGGTTGGCTAAGGTACGAACCTTATAGCATCAAGTCCAAGTAAATTTGTGCCATGTTAGATCATGTAGACTTGGTTTCTAGGTTGCTTGGCCCATTGCTTGAGCTTGTCTCTAGTTATCATCATAGGCCAAACTTCAGGCATTTGCAGGGATTAAATCCCAATATTAGGCACCTAGTTAAAGTAATAAAGATTAGTGATTTTCCAATGTAAGTGTCTGCATCCCTAGCTATCAAGAAAATCTAGAGGGAAAGCTAAGAGAGCTATAGAAGGAAGAGGTTATATGACCAAGAGGCTAGAAGCTATAGCATAGGGAAGAAGCAAAGGAGAGAGTGTAGACTATCCTAGCTAAGTGAGAGTCAAGCCCAGAACGAAGCCGAGGTTTCCCAAATTTGGAAAGCTATTCCCAAGCTAGACCTCTGATGTACTTTGTTTTGTAAGCATTATGGAAAGGGCAAAAAGGTGTTTGCTGGAGAACCATACTCGAGGCCTACTATAGGTTTGGTGCCACAAGGTATAAGGTTAGAGCTTGTCCTAGGAGGTCAGCAATGTACACTCACTATGAGGTTCCCATCTCCACCATCTATGTAAGCCAAAAGGAAGTAAAAGGAGCACAAGTGAGAAATAGCTGTGGAACTGAAGGTGACTCAAGAATGAGAATAGAGTCTAGCATACTAGCTCTTTCTTCTGAGATAAGAGGCCCAGCTAACTTAGAGACTTCTGGGAGAATGTTGAGTACTTTTTCTAAACTCTAAATTAATTCTTATTTATAGAGTACATTTTTAACATGATGTGTGCTTAAATTGTTCATTTATAGGCATGTATATAAATATGGAAAAAGAAATAACAATAATAATAATAATAATAAGCATAAATTATAGTTAGAAAGAGAGTGTGTTTATGAATAAGCTAGAGAAACATTTGCTAACAATAGCTAAAAGTTATATGGTGAGGGAATTTTGAGGATGAAATTCTTTAAAAGAGGAAGGATTATCATGCCCCAACTTTTGATCTAATTTTTCCACATACAGAATGAGAATTTGAGGAAACTGTGGGGAATAAAATAGATATGTAGATTGAATAGAGTTGGTTGGTATGAATAATAGAGTGAAAATTTGCTAAGGGATGTAATAGTCATTTTCCATTTTTTTAGGAGCAAAATTAGAAAAGGTTGTTTTAAGGTTCAGTAATAGGTGGAAAATATTTATAAGGCTGAGAAATAGGAAAATAGCATGAATAGAATGTTAAAGTGTGAAAAGAATCATGTACGAGATGTAGGTTCGATGAATAGTGACATCGGGCCATGAATAGTACTTTTTGGGGCCCAAGTGAGCTAATCACACTGAATGAAAAGGAATATTATCAAGTAATTTTGGGTGAAATTTAGAGTGGAAATGAGGTCATATATATGGTTAAAAATGCAATTAAAGATTTTATTTCGGTGTCCCAAGGAATAGTAACCTAGTTTTAGCTGAATAAAAAAATTTCTAGAGTTGCTCAAATTAACCTGGAAATAGCATGACTTATTGGTCAAAATTTTCAACTAAGCCATTGGTGATTAACTATAAGGACATATACCTTGTATTTACCTTCTAGTTTAGTATTTGATCTTAAGAATTGTTCTTATGTTCCTAATTTGAACAAGAATATTATCTCTTTATCTTGCCTTGCTAAATAAGGTTTTGATGTTTCCATTAATAAAAAAGATTAAGTGTTCTACTTATTTGAATGATATCTTTTGTTGTTATAGTAAAAAATATTAATGGAATTTATATTCTTGATAAAAACAAGGAGGTACATAATGTTAATACCAAGAGACTTAAGTAACATAACTTGAAACATCTTACTTATGGCATTGTCAACTTCATCATATAACTAAGACACATATGTCTAAGTCACACAAGGGTAGTGACTTAAAGGTCATTTGTTTATCTTATGACACATGTGAGTCTTATTTATTAAGCAAGATTACAAAATCACCCTTTAGTGAGAAGGGTGAACCTCTTAATGGTTTGTTGGAGCAAATACATTTAGATGTATGTGACCCAATGGCCAAACATGCCAGAGGTGATTATCTCTACTTCATTACCTTTATTGATTGTTATTCACAATACAAGTATTTGTTCTTGATGAAGTATAAGCCTGAAGCCTTTGAAAATTTTAAAGAATTCATATATGAAGTTGAGAAATTACTTGGTAGAAGTATTAAAACACTTTGATCATATCGAGGTGGTGAACACTTGAGCTAAAAGTTTTAGAGTTATCTTTAAGAGAATGGGATATTATCTTAAAACTCCTCCTTATACACCACAACATAACGGTGTAGCTAGAGGAGAAATTGAGCCCTGTTGGACATAATTCAATCTATAATGAGCCTTATAGAGTTACCTAAGTCTTTTTTTAAGGTTATGCACTGGAAACTATTGTTTATGTACTAAACAGAGTTCCATCAAAGTTGGTTAATGTTACAACATTAGAAATGTGGTAAAACAAGAAACCATTTTTATCATATATGAAAATATGGGGCTGCACTGCTTATGTGAAAAAAACTATATTAGATAAGCTAGATGCTAAGTCTGATAAGTGTTTGCTTATAAGGTAGCCAAATGAATCTTTGGGATACTGTTTCTATAACCCTATGGAATAAAGGATATTTGTTTTAAAGTATGTTGTCTTTCTAGAGAAAGTGTTTCTATTAAAAGAGGACAATGGAAGTAGAATTGAACTTGATAAGGTTCAAAAACCCTAAATAAATAGTGTTTAACAAACTGATCCCACTTTTATTACTCATGAAGATGAGGTAATAGAAAAGCCTACTATTGCACAATCTCCTAAGCACTGTACAAGAGTCTATTTTGTTCTAAAGAAATATGGATTTCTCATTGAAGAGAACTAGCATGTGATATTAGTTGAGAAGAATAAGCCTATATACTATAAATAGGTCTTTAAGAGTTCAAAATTGGAATTATAGATGAAAGCTATGAAATCTGAGATAGATTTCATGTATGATAACCAAGTTTAGAACTTGGTTGATCCACTTAAAGGGATAAAACTCATTGGGTGCATATAAATCTTCAAGAAGAAGATTGACATGGGATGTAATTTGATTACCTTTAATGCATGGCTAATTGTAAAGGGTTATTATTAAAGGCAAGGAGTTGACTTTGTTAAAGTATTTTCTCCAATAGCTATTCTTAGACCTATATGGATTCTACTTGCTATTGCCACTCATTATGACTATGAGATTTGACAGATGGATGTGAAGACAACTTTTTTTGATGGAAATTGGTTAGTGGTGGTGTATATGATAGCCTAAGGATTCACATCCAATGATAATAATAAGGTATTTAAAAATCCATTTATGGATTAAAGCAAGCATTTAGGAGTTGAAACACCATTTTGATGAGACAATCAAAGATTTGGTTTCTCACAAAACATGGATGAACCATGTGTACACAAAAAAGCTAATAGGAGGGCATTTATTTTCTTTATCCTATATCTTGATCACATATTGCTAATATGAAATGATGTGTCAGCTCCTCAGGCACTTAAAGTTTTGTTGTCTAAGAAATTCTCCATGAAAGACCGAGGTGAGGCAACCTATATATCAAGGATTAGGATATATAAGGATAGATCCAAAAGGTTACTTGGTCTTTCATAACATACATACATAAATATGATGCTAAAAAGGTTTAGCATGGATCTGTCTAAGCGATGATTTATTCCTATGTTACACTGGAAATGCCTCTCCAAGTCCATATGTTGAGAGGTATAAGAGGAGAGAAAATGCATGAGTAAGATCCCATATGCATCAGTTGTAGGATCAATCATGTATGCTATAACTAGACCTTATGTACCATTTGCTCTATCCATGATGAGTAGATTCCAATCCAATTATAGAGAGGAACATTAGGTAGTGTAGATTTTATGTATGTTTTACCAGGGACAAGGCGATTAATGTTTAGAGTTACCACCTAACTCTACACTAGGACCATTGAACTTTTGCTCAGAAAGGGTTCAAAATCATATCTTATTAATACCCCAATAATATACCTTCCTTTATATTCTAACTTTTATCAATCCTGTATCATGCGAGCAAGCATTTTAATTAAAAGCATACATGTCACCTTTTCACATAGAGAGAATAAATTGCCATATTAAGAATATATAACAAGCATTAATGTATGTTGAACATCCATAAATCGAGTCATTTATTAGTTGTTACTTGACTTGATAACTACTTATAACTCCACAGGAATTGGTAGTAATTGCCTAACTCCTACCTCTAGAAGATTGGCTTTTGTTAAAATACATTTTTTATGAGTTTTTATTAAAGAAAACTCAAAACCATTTTATTAAAAAAACACCTTTTACTCATATAGAAAACCATTGATGTGAGGTTAGGCTTATGGCATGAAAAATAAGTTACTAAGCTATCTATTACAACCAACAATTTGTTAAAAGAAATAAAAGGTACAAAACCAAATAAACAAATAAAAAGGAAGCTATTTGGTCATATCTCTGCATTAACAAGTCCATGTAAACTTAGTATAGCCTCCAATCTATATCCATACGGACTACAACATGTCATGGCTAATATGTCCATTCAGACCTCCTATCTAGTAAGAATGGCCACTCTTATACAACTCAAGAGAAAGAGGTTAGTGACACAAACAGTTGTCCATAAGGACCTAATAATAATGCCAAATGATGTGATAACAACATCTATGATAAATCTTCATGCAAATATGAATGATCATTGTACATGCCTTATTAATGATTATAATTAGGAGGATGATGAACTAACCATGTAAAGGAGAACATAAATTCATCACAACAATAATCATAAGAACTGAATTTCAAAACATGTGTCCATACGAACTACATTCCTTGAAAAAGAGTGTCCATTCGAACTGATACAAAAAAACTCATGTATAAAACACATGCATCTATAAAGACTACATTCCTCATGAAAAAGAGTTTATGCGGACCGAAAGATGGAATACGCGTGCATATAACATATATCCATGCAAACTACATTTCTTGTGAAAGGGAGTCCATATAGACCACATTTGAGACATATATCTTCAAAAAATATATCCGCGTGAACTATGCTTCCTATGAAAAGGAGTCTGTACGGATAATAATATAGAATATACATGCATAGAACACATACATCTATGTGGACTACACTCTTTGTGAAAAGGACATTGTGTAAAACCACACACTAATTCCAGAATATCAATAATATGCATATTAAGGAAAAAAAATAGTCATACAACATGATAACAAGATACAGACATGTCAACATGGTAAACAAAATGTGTTAAAACATAGTATATAGTAAACAAAAGACTGTTATCGAATAATTGTCAGCATAGATGTTAGATCATACACATATTGAAATATTAAATTCGTGTAAACATTATCATATGTTAAGATAAGTTTATGTAAATAGAGTGTTAATTACAGAATGATTACATCATTTTAATAGGCAATTACATATGATTAAAATGGTCTAAAATAATAACCTACTCCTATAATCAATATAGGGATTACATAAAATCACCACACATATTGATTAATTATAAGAGATCATTAGTTTCTAAAAACAGTGCAAATGGGATCACTAATACAAATGGAGACCTCAAATCTTACCTTATGATTAACTTCAAGCAATAAAGCAAATGTAGAGTTTTGGAAAGAAGGGTTTTTTTTTAGTGTGGGCTAAGGGTTAGTAGATCGCTTCCTACTTTGGAGTCAATACCTAGACTCTCAAAACAATGGGTTTTGGATTCTCTAATTTTTCTCCTTTAATTCTCCCTTGAGATGGGGTATTTATAAGTTAGTGGATAGCTCTCCCATCTAAAAGAGGTAGAGTCCTTATAGGATTAGAGGTTAAAGTCTAACTAGAAAGTTCACACTTTTGGAAGCTTTTCAGTAGCAAGTTCATATGGACTTTAGTTGCTAAGTCCATATAGACTTAGGCTTTAGGTTCACCCTAGTGGTTTATAGGCCTTAAGCCAAGTTTTTGGTTAAGTCTATTATAGTTCTGACAGACATGATCTTTGGTTTATTCAAGTGGACCATGGGCTATAGGCCTATAGTTCTAGGCTAAGTTTTTGTTAATTAGTACAGACCTTGTGGCATCAAGTCCGGGTGGACTTATACCATGTTGGTTTATATAGACCAATGTTCTAGGTTTCTTGCCTTGTTACTTTAGGCTATCTCTAGTTATCATCATATGCTCAAAAGTAAGGCATCTACTGGTGGCTATTAAAAGCATTCTTAAGTACTTAAGAAGGATCAAAGATATGTTCTTGGTATATAGAGTAGGAGAATTACAAGGTATTGGGTATATGGATGCCAACGTTTAGTCTGAAAAAGACAATCATAAATTCCAATCTAATTATGTGTTCATATAAGGAGGAGGTGCATTTAGCTGGAAGAGTTCTAAGTAAGATACAACTATAGACTCAACAAAAGTATCTAAGTACATAACTACTTTTGAGGCAACTAAGGAAGCTATTTGGATCAAAAAGTTAACTATTGAACTTAGTATGCTATCTTCCATTGTTGATCATATACCCCTATATTGTGATAACAATGGTGGATTACACAAGCAAAAGGAACCATGGTCTTATTAGCAATCCAAACAAATATTTGGATGCTACCATCTTATTTGGGAGATAGTTTGTACAAAATAAGTAAAGATTGAGAGAGTCCCCATATATCAGAATGTAGCTGATCTTTTCACTAATGTGTTATCACAGAACATGTTTTATCATCATGTAAATACCTTGGGTATAAGATATAAGGGTGATTAGCTCTAATACAGGTGGGAGATTGTTAGTTGTATGCCCTAAACCTTATATAATATGGATTTTTTTTCATGTAAGATATGAACCTCATTTATTAATGAAATGGAATTTCTTTATTACATAATGCTTAGGTTAATTCATTTGCTCGATTATAAATCTCAAACTATGTAACAAAGTCCTTGGTATACAATCAAAGTACAAAGGAATTCATGAAGGAGTTCATGATGTGAGATGCTTATTATATGCAAATGTGATAAGACCAAAATTACACCTATTATTAACAAGATGGAACATTATTAATATAGATAGAGTGGCATATGTTATACTCCTTGCATGGGTCGAGTAACTGATCTCACAAGTTGTAGGCATAGTTAATACTCAAGGTAAACATATGGATGCTTTTTTAGGAAGCAAGTACAATGGGATCCAATCATTAAATCATTGTTATGGATAAATGATATATGTCAATAAATAAAGATCTCATCATATAAGTTATGCAACTATCCTAAGACTTAAGGTCACTAACTATCATAAGTATCAAGTAGTATACATTGACTCTAGTGCTTTTACCTTTAATCACGAGGTATACATAGCTAGGAGATTCAGTATAACAAGAGGTAGTTGAAGGTAGTTGAGTGATAAATAAAGGATACGCCACCTTAGATCATTTTAGGGAAGTTTATCTCATAGTTCTAGGTAACTATCTTTATTTAAGAATCTTTAGCCAAAGTGAAATGCAGTGTGAATGGGATTCACAAGGGTATTTTGGGAATAAATATAAATGTCATTAGAACAACATATTCAAGGCTTAATTAGACATACTTAATTAAGCATTAAGTTAACATAAGTGCATACTTAGAATAAAGGATGGTGAAAGGAGTTTATTGCACGGTAAGTGAATATAAAGGGTTAAGTAAAATCCTTTGACATTTGGCACATGGGTAGTCATTATGCTTGGCTAGAAACCTATAATGATTTGTATAATAATGAATTTATTAATGGGTTTTAGTAATGATTTAATTGGATTAAATCATAGAATCCTAGTTCTATTAGGATTCTGATTCACTATCATACCACCTACATGCTTTAGAAGCCTAAAGAGTCACACACAAATAGGAACAAATTAATGAGGTAAAACTACAAAGGATTTAATAATATTAGATTTCATTAAATAAAAAGATACAAAATGAGAAGGCTTTTTGAGCATGGACCCTAAGAGAATAGCTTAAAACTTTTATTAAGTGCTAATTAAATGTTTTGAGTGATTAGGGCCAGAATTGGGCCTTTTAATTAATTAACTAAAAGCCCATTTTTTGTTAAGCCTTTTAAGGGTTTAAAAGCTAGAAAATCATACCCAAGGGTGAATAAAAATGGTATAAAAACCCTGGTTATGTCATTCTTAAGAAACGAAGCCATCTTTTATTAAGCTTTCTCCTTATTTCTTTTTGAATTTTAATTCTTACTAACATATGGATATAAAATTCACTTATGCACCACTTGGAGAGTTCTCATTGAATTTGTTACTAGTGTTGGCTTTCTTAAGGTAAGCATAATGTAATTTTAATTTTTTTAAAGCCATCCATTGATAATGGATTCAAAATACTCAAAATCTTAATAACAGATAAAATTAGCAACATATAGATATTTAACATTATTAATGAAATCCATAATTCCTTTTTCAATTACTCTTCTCTCTAGGTTGTTCCACACTATAGTAATCCACACTAAGAACATCTTTAAGGTACCCTACGAGAAGTCAAGGAACAAGGCAACATGAATCACCCAAACTCACTCTTCTAATGTGAAATAATTAAATAAGGTTGAGTGTGCCCACTTATCTAATTCATCCCACCATGGTTGCTTGTGTGTGGAAGAATATTTATGTCATTTTGAGCTTTAATGCCTCTAACAGTTCGGCCTATGAAAGTTTACAATGCTTCTTTATACTTCTTGGCCCTTGCTTTCATTATTAGTCTATGTGGCAATGCTAACTCATCTCTGGCCCCACTATTCTTGCCATCTATCATGATTGTGCTTACATTATTGCCTCCCTCTTCAAAAGGATTTGCCCTCGAATCTACATAAAATTCAAAGGGAGATAAATCAAAAACACTAAAAATAGCACTAACATTATACTCACTTGGCAAGTCTATCTTATATGCACTACCATTTATCCTTTCCAACACTTGGAATAGATTTCCCCCCTTGCATCAAGCTTAGAATTTCTTTATTATTAGAACCTCTCTTTTCCCATGTTCACTTAAACCTAATCACCTAGTTTAAAATAGCTTACTTTTTACCTTTATTAACTTTTTAGGCATACATACAATTCTTCTTCCCAATTTCTTCACACGCTTTCTCATGCATTGTCTTAACCATATCAACTTTCTACTTTTCATCTAAACTAAAACTCTCATGCAAAGGTAAAGGCATCAAATCTAACACAGTTAATGGGCTAAAACCATACAAAATCTCAAATTGAGGAATACTAGTAGAAGAATGTATAGCATGATTATATGTAAATTCAATAAATGGCAAACATGCTTCCCAAGTTTTAAGTTCTTTTTAACAATATCATGCAACATAGTTCTTAATGTCCTATTAATGACCTCAATTTGTAGGTGACATGTAATATAAAACAAGAGTTTAGTACATAATTTACTCCATAAAATTCTCCAAAATAGATTTAGGAACTTTACATCTTTATCTAAAATAATGGCTCTTGGCACAACATGAAGTCGATCCACTTCCCTAAAGAAAAGATCGGTAATGTTTATTACATCATTTATTTTATAGCAAGCAATGAAATGACCTATCTTGCTAAATCTATCCACTATAACAAACATGTTATCTTTACCTTTCCTAGTCCTTGGTAAGCCTAGTACATAGTCCATAGATATATTAGTCTATGGTTCACTAGGTATAGGTATAGGTGTATACAAAACAAGAGGCATAGACCTAGATTTAGCTTATCTATATGTAATACACTTGGCATAAATCCTCTCTATATCCCTTTTCATATTCAACCAATAAAAAAGTTCACTAAGCATATCTAAAAACTTTTGCATAGTAAAATGCCCTATTAACCCCCCTTCTCTACTCTATGTTTTTCTAACAAGCAACTACCTAATTAAACATGTAGGAATGGACAACAATTTTCCCTTAAAAAGATATCCTTCATGTTTAGAAACTTATTAAATGCAGCATGTTCACAAGCATGATACACATCTCTAAAATTAGCATCATTCACATACATTTCTTTCAAATTCTTAAATCCAAGTAACTAAAAGAAAGTATAGAAATCAAAGCATACCTTCTTAATAGTGCATCAACCATAACATTTTCTTTATCTTGTTTATATTTGATCACATGTGGAAATGTTTTAAGGACCTCTACCCATTGTGCATTTTTTTTTTGCTTAACTTGCCTTTTTTCTTTAAGTACTTTAGTGATTGGTGATCACTATGTATCAAGAACTCTCTAGGTAGTAGTAATGCTCCCACACTTCAAGTGCTCTTGCCAATGTAAAGAGCTTTTTTGTCTTAAGTGGAATAGTTTAAAACTAGTCCACTTAGCTTCTCACTAAAATATGTTATGGGATGAATTTCTAACATCAAAATAGCCCTTATACCAATCCCAAAAGCATCATATTCATTTTCAAAAGTTTTGGAAAAATTAGTTAAATGCAACATGGGTGCAGTACATATCTTATCTTTTAATGTGTGAAATGCATTTTCTTGCTCTTTTCCTATTTAAAAATAACATCATTCAATGGTGTAGCAATAATGGAAAAATCTTTAATAAAACATCTATATAAACTTGCCAAACCATGAAAAATTCTTACCTCACTAGCAAATTTAAGTGTTAGCCATTCTCAAATTACCTTTCCCTTTTTAGCATCCACTTCAATACCCTTAGCACTCATAACAAAGCCTAAAAAATAACTCTATCCATGTAAAAAGAGCATTTCTTTATATTTCCATACAACTTTTTTTCCTTAGAACATCTAAACAACCTTAACATCCATGATATGTTCATTTAAGTTCTTATTGTAAATTAAAATGTCATCAAAGTAAATAACTACAAATTTATTAAAAAAATTATACAAAACATGATTCATTAACCACATGACTATACTAAGTACATTAGATAAACCGAAAGGCATAACTAACCACTCAT
>CANXYI011562603.1:0-12123 GCA_948208565.1 Hura crepitans | reverse complement strand
ATATGTTAACTACTATGCACATGTAAAAATAAATATATTCGATATTTAATAAATTTTAATTGCAATTCTAAATAAAAAAAATGAGATCACGTACTGTGACCGATGAGAAAAAAAGTAAGACTATAATTTTAGGTTGGATTTAATCTTCGAATTACATTACAAATTGATATTATCCTTCAAAATATTCTTTTAACATGATGTAAAATTAGATTGTAATATAAATTTTGTCAATTTAAATAAATTCATTGACGCGATTAACGTGAAAATCACTTTTTATTAACATGTTCGTGTATACATTATATGTCAATATTAATAAATTTCATATCAATATATTAACAATTATATATATTTAATACACCAATATATATAGACCTGAATATTCGTGCATACTTGAGTCTAACACCCATAGGTCAGGCTTTATATTCTTTTCATTTTATATACCATAACGCTGGATAAGAGAGTTGTTCGAGCAATTATATAATTTGTAATTAATTTTAAAAAATAATAAATAATAAATTTAATACGACCTAATTTGATTAAAATCATGATTAGTTATCTAATAAAAATAGTCACGCATCATAAAACTGTCAGCATAGTTTTCCATCAATATCTAAGGTCCTCTACTATATATTAAAATATATAAAAAAAATTTATTTGAACCTGATGCATGGCGTACCAATCCAATTACAACTTATTATATATATAAAATTTCGTTATTTTATATATTAGCAGTTTATAATTGATACTCTATTATGAATTAGATTCAAGATAATCTTATTCAAATATATGTTATGCAAATTAAAAACTATTAAATTTAAACGAATATATAATTTTCTAATTTTGCTTTCAATTTACTAATCTAAAATGGCCATTGCAATGTTGTTGAGATAAGCTTTGCAAAGATCATATTGGAAGGAGGAGAGAAATGGCTGTGCATGGAAATGGTTAGATAAGTACTTAGATTATAATTGGATTTAAAATTCTTTTAACAGTGATATTATATTTCTTTTAGAGGTTACGATTGATTGCATTCGATACGTTTAATTTAACGGTGTATTCATGTACATATTAATAATACATATTTATCGATTCACCATAATATCACCCGTATTTTAGTAGAGTTGAGATAGTGGAAAAAGAAATAATTTATTATAAGTGCAAGCCACATTAAATAAAAGATTTTGAGATTTTGTCCTTTCCTTTGCTTGGAGTTATCCTAGTGAGGTCATTCAACACGCAATAGAATCCAATAGCTCTCATGTATCACTCGTGAAAACTAATAATGGATACCAGATGGAATAAAGAAATATTTGATTTAGATAAAAAGACTAATGTCTTTTTTTTTTAATAAAAATAATGAATTTTTTGTTTAAAGAAAAAAAGAATGTCTTGATATAAATAATATAATAATTAAAATAATAAAAAAATATATAATAAAAAATTTCACTTGAATAGCAAAAACATTCACTAATATTTTCCAATCATATTGATAGAGCATTTTAATATATATTTTAATGATTTATTCGCTCCATTTGAATACGTCAAATCATAAATTGACTATTTGATCATTAACCGCGTCGAATTGTAAAAAAATGATAACAAAATATTTCTTATAAAAATCAAAGAAGATTGAAAAGTTTTCACAAAAGGCATTAGCAATATCCATAAAGACGAAAATATTTTCATGTAAGAAGATTCAAAGAAAACTATCAAAATAAAAAAAAATTAAAAGTAAATAAAATAGAGCTATATAATCTGTACTTATTAAATAAAATCGAAATATAAAGAATAATGTCTTTAAATAAAAGAATATGAAACTTTTTTTATAAAAGAAAAGAAAAGTTAAGATTTGAATTTAAAATTTTTTATTAAATTGGTGATAATTTTACTATTTAAACATTTATTCTCGAGACAAAGTAATATGAAATTGAGATAATAAATACAAAAAGAAAAAAATAATAAATATCCATGAGAAAAATAAAATACCATGAACTAATTAGTAATTATTAGTAAGCTATATTTTAATGATGTTGTTCTCAAGTTCAGACCTCTATTTTAACTAACTAGACTCCGCGTAGACTTATGGCCTAAAAATGATATTTTTCATTATAAAAATAGAGTTTCATACTTAAACGGAGGAAAGAAGCTGCAAGGATTCGAATTTTTACAACAAAGTCAAGCAAAAACTTGTTTTCAAGTGTTTGAGTAAGGATCCATTGATTATTTTGATGATCCAAGTTTGGGAGGAGTGAGATTCATCAATTTTTGGAGATTTTCTTCTACCTAGGGTTTGGGTTGCTTTCAAACTTATAATAATGATTCTCAACTCTTTTCTTGGTTTTTCTTTTGCATTGATGGAATAATTTCATTCTTTTGTTAGGGGGTTCTTAGATTTGTTATCGATGAATAATTAATTTAATTGCATATTAATTCAATTTCATCTTCTATCGTGTTCTTAAAACTTGAATAATTGATAATTAATTTTACTACTTGATTGTTATTGGATTAACTAATAGAGTGTATGAATATTGATTTAAATTTGTTCATGATGTTTTGGGTAGATGAATAACTATGGTTGAATTATATATTATCGAAATGATTACATGAATGAACCTAGGGATTAGAATTATTTCTGGAATAAAAATTCCTATTAATTTAATTGATGTAGTTTAATATTTAATTTTTTAGAATAGAGTTAAAGTTTATTTTGAATATCAATTATTGGAATAGGGTGATTGGGTTTAGGATAAGTTTTGTCCAACTAGATTAATATGTGTGAATTAATTAAAATCTATAACTGTTTAAGGAGTATAGTTGATCTTAACATTCCTTGATTATTGACCCGTTTCTCTTATAAATTTCCTTTTATTTGCTGATTTTGATTTTTAATTAGTTTTACTTTTATTCTATTTTACATCTTCAAATTTTCATTGATATAAGTTTTCTCAAATAATGTAATTAGAAGTAATATAGTTTCGATTAATTAATTGATCTCTATGGAACAATATTTGGATACTCTTACATCCACTTTATTACTTGATTGGTGCACTTGCCAGCTGTACGTATCAAGTTTTTGGTGTTGTTATCGAGGACCAAGGTGTTAACTGAAGCTATTTTATTTTTGTTGTCAATTTGATATTTTTTTTCTATCTTATTTGTTTTCTCATCTTTATCCTTGCAAGAAGTAATAATCTTTTTTTCTGAGGGGTTTGCAACAAAGGCACGCATTAGATAATGTCTTATATGATTTTTGTGAAAGAAACCAATTTAATAATGAATTCCAATCAGATAATCCTTGTGATAAAATGTCTATGTATTCTAATATTAGTTCTGACTTTTATAGGTTTGAGAATTCTTATTATGAAACCTACTATTCGAATTGGGGGAATCAAGTGGGTTACTTTTGCAATGATGACAATGAAGTGAATCCTTTATCATTTCGATTTTCACCTCCTGTAGAGAAGTCTCACTTGAGAGATATGTTAGAAAAGTTCATAATTACAAATAAAGTTAGATTTCAAAATCAAGAAGCTTATATAAAAAGTCACGAGGTTGCGATTAAGAACTTAGAAGTTTAAGTGGCATAATTTACCAGCATTGTTTTCGGTTAATTGTAAGACACACCATTGAATAATATGTTGAGTGACCTAAAGGAAAGGTGATGGCCATTATCTTGGAAGGTGGAGAGGTAATAGGAGAACTTGATGTGGATGAAGAATTGGACACAAAAATTGAAATAAGTATTGAAGAGATTTTTGTAAGTGAAGATAAATTTCAAAATAAGAAGTTAATGCAAGATCTAATAGAGAAGTACATTGAAGGCTTATGCATAATAGATGATGAATACTTTCTCAAGGAGTTTGAAGTTAAAAAATTAGAGGAACACTTTGAATCAAATAAAAAGGACGTGAAATTAGAACATAGAGTTTGAAATATTCCTCTTAATGTTCTAAAGGAGCTGGGTCTTTAACTAATAGCCACTAAATACATGAATGATGAGCTGAAAGAAAAAGTCAAGCTAAAGATTATATACTAGCATTACTGCAAAGTCAATCTAGGACTTTAAACCAGAACTAAATTCTCTTCCCTTTATCTTTTAACTTTTTTTTTTTTGCATTAATGTTTGTATGTGATATATTTGATGTTTTCGTGTTTTATTTTTCCTCTTTTGTGCATGGGTTTAGTCTAAATAAGGTTTAGAAAATAAGTTTAGGGTTATTATATTGTTAGGATGAAAATTATAATGCGAAAATATATAACAAAAATAACTTAGGTATTTTTCATCTTAACCTAGATTTTAGTTTTTAAAATTGACTTGTATTTTCTTTTCCCTATTAAACTTTAAATTCCCATCCCAAACTAATTGCTCTTTTTACTTAATATTTTTGTGATGGGCTTTTATTTGATAAAAAGTGTAAAATACAAATTCCTGGGTTGTCTATTTAATTTGCTACATAACTTTGCTTTCATTCATTCTTTTATTTTTCTATCATCTAAATTTTACTCAATTTGAGACATGTTCTTCAGCACGGGCTAAATGTTTTGAAGGTTTTGTATTCTATTCATTTTTAAGAAGGAAAGACATTTGAGTTGAATGCATTCCAAGATTTTACAAATTTCTTCGATCATTGTATTAACTTCTGTGATTTTATGTCTCAATCATGATTTCTGTATTTTTGTTTTGAGTGGTTTTGTATATGAATTGCTAGTTAGTTGATATTTCATGGTTGATTGAATTTGTAGCTGATTTTTTGTTGTTTGAGCATTTTGTTAACTATTTTTATTCATGTGTAATCCTCCATTTTTTTAGTAATAGCTTTCTGATTACTTGATATATATGTTTGATATGTAGATTTCATGAAAATCAATTTCCTTTTTAATGTGTTTTTTTTTTATCTAAATGGAGTCTTGTATATAATTTTGTGACCTTTAATACCTTCATGTGCTATCATTTGCAAAAAGATTAAATTCCTTTATTTGCTGGATAGAGAAATTGATATTTACATTGGTTGTTTTGTTTTTTATTTGAAATTTAAAATTTTTGAATCTATTTTCATATAAAAATTTATTTTTGAGTTTCATTTTGATGGCTTGACTATTTTATCTTTTTTCTTAAAAATTAATTTTAGTATGAATTTAGATGTTTCTTTTCAATTTTTCTTTTAGATTCAGCCTATATTTTTTATATATAGTTTATGTTGTTGCTACTTTTATAATTATACAACACTGATCTCATGTTCTTTATCTAGGTGTTGTTCAAAGTAGCACAAAAAAAGAAGAACCAATAATTTAGATTGATAATGTGGGAACAAAATAAAAAGAAAAGCAAAAGATAAGAAAGCAACCTAAAATTGGAGTGAAAGTTACATGACAACTGGTATTTAATTTTTATTTTTATGGAGATTGAGCATATTAATGTCATTTAGATCTATTAAGGGAGTATCTTTATTCTCTTTGCTTTTGAATTTCCCTTTATTTTTTATTGTAGCACTGAGAACAATGCAAATTTTAACTTTGGGGTGAGGTTACAAAAATTTTGAAAATTTTACACTCTAATCTTGAGATTTAGATTTTTAGTTTGTTTTATTTTTAGAACATGTTGAAATTATGCTCGAACATAGTATGAGTTGTATTATATATGCTTTTTCGTACATAAGCTTTACTCTCCTAGCTATTTTTGAATCAAAATGAGTTTAAACTAGATTATAGAATATAAGAATTTACAATTTGTTAAGTAATTAGGAAATAGTTGATTTTTTTTTTTTTTTGCTTAAGACTTGACTTTAGTTATATCAAACTTATTACATACCTAACAATTTCTAATTTTTGAGCAAGAAATGCTAGATTTTAAAAAATTATAGAAAAATTAGCTGTGAATAAGGATTGAAAGAAAGTGTATCATAATATTATTAGAACTTTTTTTATTACCCTTCAAAGCAATTTTTCTAAGATAAGACAAAATAGAAAAAATTAGGCAAATTTTTCTTTTACTCAATATTATTTATCCTTTTTTCTACTTGTTGTATTTAAATTTTATTCGTTGCTAACTCTTTTGAGCTTTATTTGTTAGTATACTTAATGCGTACTCTTATATTTATTGAAACTTAATATAAAACCTAAAATTATTGTACCTCTCCTTATTAGAGAGTAGCCACTAATTGTGCATAATTGAATATCTATGTGTTTCTGTGGTGTTATGGTGCAATTTGAGGTGAATATGGATGGGTTCAATTTTTATTTGACCATTTGAGCTTGAGAAGATATTATGTCTAAAAGAAGGTTGAATGATTAAAGGCTTACGAATTTGTACATTGATAATGGGTTGGTGATGTGTGATTGAATTTCAATTCTAAAAAAAAAGGTAAGAACAAGAAAAAATAAATATAATTATTGGTTATCATAAATAAAGTAATGGCTTATGTTGAAAGTAAATGTGAAAGTGAATCATTGCATAAGAACTAAAGTCATCTCTTTTGATTTAGCTGAAATGAAATATACATTTGAAGAAAGCCAAATTGTGTTGAAAAGTTTAATTTTGAAGTTTAGATTGTTTGAATCAAAAAATTTGGAGAAATTGAATCAAGTATGGTAATTTGGAAGAGTAAGAATTAGGGGTACGTAAATTATTAAGCCTTAGAAATTTAAGTTGTGTCAGTTGATGACGACTTTTCTCTTTATTTAAACTTAATCCACTTTTTGATAGCCAATTACTTTACCCTGACATTACAACCAAATGAAAGACCTAGTGTTTTTTGTTTTGTTTTGTTCTTACTTTTATTTATGTGAGATGTGGTATGTAAGAAGAGACTTATGATAATTTTGAGCTTCAAGCAAGAGGCCACAATTATGCAATTTTTGCATTTAAACTAATTTTGATATCTTATTTTACAGCTAAAGTTTTAATTTTTAAAAATTGTTAAAAGCTATTTTGGCCAAGCACACACATACCTAAATTGTTAGGTATACTTTAGGTTAAGAATATTATAGAAGGGTTATGATCAAAGTTTGGCTATTTTCTGATTTATTTAATGGAAAGTGAGTTTTATATTTTATTTTGTTAGTTTGAGAAATTCAGAAACATGAATTCATTCTTATTTAATTGAGGATGAGCAAAGGTTTAAGTTTGGGGTCGTTGATATAATTCAGTTTTATATTATATTTTAGTATAATTTTGACTATTGAGGTTCACTTTTGTTAGGAATTTATATAATTTTAAGTTTAATTCTTATTTTTGTCTTAAAATTCCTTAAGTTGGCATTGTTCTTTGATTTCTAGGTGAAATGAGGTAATTTAAGGAGAAAAGTAAGTTTTAGAGCCAAAAGAGATTAATTAGATGAAATAACATAAGGTTTTGACCAAATTAAGAGGTCAACCGTGACCCCCCTGAATTCTCCAGAGATGGGCATTATAAACTTATAAAAGGTACTGTGCAATTAAGGGGTTACACCCGTGACCTATAAGGAGTCAAACCTGTGACCCAAGTAGACTTGTGACCTAAAGATGATATTTTTCATTACAAAAGCAAAGTTTTCCTATTTAGAAAAAGCTACAAGAAGTCAAATTTTCACCAAAAACTCAATGAAGAAATTTGTTTTCAAGTGTTTGAGCAAGGATCCATTGATTATTTTGAAAATCTAAGCTTGGGAGGGGTAAGATTCAACAAATTTTGGGGATTTTCAAAACTAGGGTTTGGGTTGCTTTCAAACTTATAAGAATGATTCTCAACTTTTTTCTTGATTTTTTCTTTTGCATTGATGGAATAATTTCTTTCTTTTGTTAAGGGATTCTTAAATCCCTAGATTTGTTATGTAATTGCATGTTAATTCAGTTTTATATTATACTATGTGCTTAATGTTTGAATAATTGATAATTAAATTTATTGCTTGATTGTTGTTAGAATAACCAATTGAGTATATAAATATTGATTGAAATTTGTTCATGATGTTTTGGGTAGATGAATGACCATGGTTGATTTATATATTATCGAAGTGATTACATGAATGAACCTCGGGATTAAAATTATTTCTAGAAGGATAATTCCTATTAATTTAATTTATGTAGTTTAAGCTTTAATTTTCTGAAATAAAGTTAAAGTTTATTTTGAATATCAGTTCTTGAAATAGAGTGATTAGATTTAGGTTGAGTTTTGTTCAACTATATTGATATATATGAATTAATTAAAATCTATAGCTGTCTAGAGAGGATAATTGACATTAAAATTCCTTGATTATTGATCCATTTCTCTTGTGAACTTCCTTTTATTTGTTGATTTTTTAATTAGTTTTAATTTTATTTCATTTTATATCTTCAAATTCTCATTAATAAAAGTTTTCTCAAATAACTTCATCAAAAGGAATATAGTTTCAATTAATTAAAAGGTCTTTGTGGAACGATATTCAAATACTCTTGTATCCACTTTATTATTTGATTAGTGAACTTGTCAATCGTACACATCAATATACATGTTCGTTTTTATCATGAACTTATTTATATGAATTTGAATTAATTAAATTAAAAATTTTAACTAGTTGATGGTTTACATTAAAAAAAATGCAATTTTCACGATCTTAGTTAATTTATTGCCAAAAGGCAATTTTAATTAGATGATTAGAGTGGGTTGTTTTATAATTTCTTATAATGCTTATAGTGGAGAACAACCCACAAAAGCACGGAAGGGAAGAAGTTAAAAAGAAAGATTTTGTTCCATGGACTAGTACGGATTGAAAATCTAAAAGCCAATAGAAAGCAAAACTCATTTTACAAGTCCAAAAAAATTTAAATCTAAGCTCCAAAGGCTAACCCTTTAATAACTTTGTAGGTTTTGCATAGGCATTCCATTAAATTTTGGATCTTATAAGAAATTACAGCTTTTTATTAGGTTAATCAACTTTTTTTTTTCCATTTTCCTTTGTAATGTGAATCATCCCAACGTGGGTTGCATTCAAGAAGTTTTTTTTTTTCAAATGATTTTTTTTTTATATACAAGAGAGAGTAAAAACTCGATTCTAAAACTTTTCAATATATAAAATTCGCCGGAATACTATCCTTTGAAACATAATTTTCAACGCTACTTCTACCCATAACTTGAAATATGATAAATTTTAGTGTATGCTTGATTTTGCTTTTATTATAATTAGGGTTTCCATAGGCATCATAATTGATTTCTGTAATTTAGGTTACCATAGTTGACAAGTCTCTAGTCGTAAGAATATGTAAAATACTATACATTTGATGATAAGTGAGAGTCATTCTTATCTACGTTCAGTGAACTAAATGCTGAAATATGTTGACTCCCCCCAAGAATGTATGTTTGATAAAATAAAAATAAAAGCTAACAACCAATCAAATAATGAAATTCCACGTATGCATTTTTCTACCACTTTATTCGGTATGATATTTTATAATTGATTTAATTCTGAAATAATTCCTGAATCGAATTTAGAGAAGTCTTTTTTTTATTTAAATAAATATTTTATATGTTTATCTTATGTCAATATTTATATGTATAATGCGATAGCTTTAGAGAATTGGAGTTGATGATAGGAGTTAGTTCTTTTATAGACGGCAGAATCAAAAGTGACAGTAATGAGTTTACAATCATTTCAAAATAATTCAAATTATCTCGAAATTAGTTACATTATTATTATAAATTCTTGTTATCTCGTGATTATTCAAAATGTATAATTCTTATAACATTTTCCGTAATTAAATGATATAATCATGCAATAGTTAATTCTCTTATAATTTTAATACGGTAGAATAAAATTTGACAATAGTGTTTTGACTATTATTTCAAAATTATTTTTAAAATTAACTCTATCGATATTATAAATTTTTATTATATCCTTTAATTATTCGGAGTTATCTTTAACACTTTGTGCTTGAATATTTACATTGATGCAGAGTATCAAAATAATAACGTAAAATGACATAATGATATTTATATTCAAATTTTCTAAATTACGATACAATATAGATATATGATAAAGATCACTTATACTTAAAAGTTCAGAAATCCCTCTTTAAAGAATATGTAAAAAAAAGAAAATTGTCATAATTTATTATTATATAGATTTAACTCGAGAAACGAATAGAAGAGGTAGGATCGATGGTCAACATCAATATTGGATTATTTAATTTTTCTAAATATTGGAAAAGTGCATGATATGGATGCTGACCCTGGACTGACTGGGCATACAGTTAATGCAAACTCTTTTTTTCTTTTTTGGGTTGTTGTTCTGGTCAAAATAAATACAACTCTTTTTTTAAAAGAAGATTTTGGAGTTGAAATTAAGGATATTCTTTTCTTAGAAACTAAAGTTAATCCGAGGATTATTGGTTGATAATTGTCTTTCTGCTTTGTCCCAAAACCTCACAATGGCGGCCAAAGGCAGCCACTTGTCAATATTCTGCAAAAGGTTTTGCCCTTTCTGCTATAATTTTTAAGTCGGCATTTGTTTTCACATTTAACCAATCAAATTTCCCAAAATGGTATTTTCCTTTTCATCCATGTTAGATGAAATATTCATTATTCTAAAATAAAATTATGATTTTTTTTTTCTCTTTAGTGTGACAATTTTAAGTATGATAAATGTATAATTTATTCATAAAAATTTCCAAAAATATAAATATATTTTAAACATAAATCTACTAAAATAAGCTAATTAAACCACAAAATAACAATAAAAATGAAATTTAAAACTTCCTTCTTTCACACTTTTTTTTTTAACACGAGCAAAATTCAAACCTGATTATTAAATTGGCACCACTAAATTAAAATTTATTGATTTTTACACAATTCAATAATTTTTATCATATATTTAAATAATTTATTTATATAAAAATATTATTCACATGTAACACTATAATAAAAATAAAATTAAAAGAATTACCTGTAACTCAACAGTTAAGAATCTGATTACTTTTCCTTGAGTCAAAAATTCGATTTCTACCTATCCTCAAATTTTGTAATTATTTAAAAAAAATTAAAAGAATTGCATACCCTTCTTCTTTTTAACCCTTTTTTTTCAAAAAAATACAGCCTCCTTTTTATTAATTAGTCCTATAAAAAATCACAAAAGAAAAAAAAAAAACATGTGTCACTACAGTCTCCAAGTGATCAAGTGAAGTGGACTTTCGTATATCCATTCCATTATAATATAAAATATAAGTTAATGGAGGCAAGAGTCTCTATATATATCTTGCTATCAAAATATGTACATGCAAAATCAAGAGAAATTTATTTAGCTAGTAAATCTTAAACCAGACAATGGCTTATAATAATTTTAAGTGCCTCTTATGTCTTCTCCTGCTTTTGCATTCATCTCCAATGTCCGAAACCCGTCCGATCCGGCCATCGGTCCACCCGAGAAGTAATATCAACCGTTCATTGATTAAGAGTGCAAAACAAGTTCTGGAAGAAAGTATAAAGAGGCAACATTTGATTGGAGGTTTTAATGGATCTAAGAGACTCAGCCCTGGCGGTCCTGATCCTCACCACCATTGACCCTTTTCTTCTCGTCAAGGAACCTCTTCTTCTTCTTCTTCTTCTTTTGTGCCTTTTGAGGTTTAGGTTTAAGAACAAATTAGCATAACCATAACTAATAGATGCATGAAAGAGAAAAAGAAAAGAAAATTGTGTACTTGCTTTTATATCATATCTGTCCTAATTTTTAGGGTTAATATCACTTACAAAATAAGACTGGTACTAGTAATAAATGGAAAGAATTACTTGTAGATCAAGTAGTTGAGAGTCTGATTACTTTCTTAATTAATCAGGTTCGATTTCCATTCTATCCCTGTAATGTAATTATTGAAAAATAGTACTACTATGTGGAAGTTTATTGTTGTACTACTTCCAATGTTATTAATGTCTGGGATACTTTTGTGATTAGTGATTGTGATTGGTGAAATACTTTTATTTTCTTTCTAAATGAATGGTTTGTTATTTGTTTATTGGCATCTTTAATTTTCTTCACAATCATGGCAAACAAAAATTCAGTAATTGCTATGTAATATTATAATAAATTGTTGGAGTGTTATAGGATTAAAAAGGGTATTATTTACATTATCCTAACAAATTTTTAAATGGAAAACCAACCTTTTCCTTTTCTCCAAGCAAGT
>CANXYI011562494.1:0-16208 GCA_948208565.1 Hura crepitans | reverse complement strand
CTTCTGTGTGAGGAGATATTTTAGGCTCTTATAATTAGTATAAATATAGCATCTTTCACCGTATAGGTAATGTCTCTAGCTTTTCAAGGTGAAAACAATAGCAGCTAATACCAAATCATGATTAGGATAATTCTTTCATGTGGCTTTAGTTGCCTAGAGGCATAAGCTAGTACTTTACCCTCTAGCATCAATACACACCCCAATTTATTGTGTGATGCATCACTATAAAAGACAAAGTCTTTCCCTTTTTCTGGTTGAGTGAGGATAGGGGCTTCTATCAACATTACCTTTAATTTATCAAAGCTTCTTGGCATTTTTCATCCCATTCAAACTTCTCCTCTTTCCTTAATAGCCTAGTTAATGGAGCTACAATCATCGAAAAACCCTTTAAAAACCTTCTATAGTATCTAGCCAATCCTAGGAAGCTTTGTATCTCAATATGTTCCTCGAAGATTTCCACTCTAGCACAGCTTTAACCTTATTAGGTCCACCTTAATGCCTTCTAACAATACAATGTAGCCTAGAAAGGCTACTTCATCTAGCCAAAACTCACATATCCTTAATTTAGCATACAATTACATCTCTCTTAGAGTCTATGGTATAATCCTGAGATGTTGTTCATGCTCTTCTCAATTCTTGGAATAGACTAGGATATCATCAATAAATACTACCATAAACTGGTCCAAGTGCAGTCTAAAGATCCTATTCATCAGGTTTATAAAGGCTACTGAGGTGTTAGTGAGTCTAAATGGCATCACTAAGAATTTAATATGCCAATATCTAGATTTAAAGGTAGTTTTAGGTATATCAGACTCGTTGATCTGCAATTAATGGTACCCCATTCTCAAGCCTATTTTGGAAAAGATATTAGCACTTTTAAGTTGATAAAAGAGATCATCAATTCTAGGCAATGGGTATTTATTCTTAACTATCACCTTATTTAGTTGCTTGTAGTTAATGCACAACTAAAGTGACCTATCTTTCTTCTTTACAAATAGCACAAGTGCTCCCTAAAGTGAAGTGCTTGATTTGATAAAGCCTTTATCTAACAAGTCTTGCAACTGCACCTTTAATTCCTTTAATTCTGTAGGTGGCATCCTATAAAGAGTAATAGATGCATGTGTTGCACCAAGATATACTTTAATCTCAAAATTAAGTTCCTCCTATGGAAGTAATCTTGGTAACTCTTTTAGGAATAAATCAGGAAATTCTAAGACCAGAAGAATTTGATTGAGGCTGGGTGTGGAATTGTTGGTGTTAACTATATAGACTAAGTAGGCTTCACATCCTCTGTGGATGAGTCATCTTGTTGTAACAGCTGAGATGATGGTATCTAGGGAATTTCTTTCAATCATAACTATTACCTCATTTCCCTCAGTTGCTCAAAGGGTAAGCCTCTTATGATTACAGTTAACCATAACCTAATGTTCTGATAACTAGTCCATACCCAAGATGATGTCAAATTCATAAAAGGAAGTTCAATGAGATTTGTAGGGAATCATTGATTTTGGATCACTAGAGAATAGTGTTTATATATCTTATTCACTATCACGCACTATCTAATAGGGTTGCTGACATGGATATCTATATCTATAAGCTCTAATTCTAACCCTCTATCTCATGCTTGTGTGGTGCAAATGTAAGAGTGAGTAAATTCTCAATCTTTCAAAGCCAATACTAGTGCATCAAATAAATAAAATGTACCAGCTATAACATTTGAAGCCTCTACCTCCTCATGAGCTCTGATGGCATACTGTCTTGCTGGACCTCATGCCTCTGATTTGGTTCCCTGACTATTGCTCAGTTGACTACCTCTATTCTATCTCTACCCCCTATTATGTGGTGTTGTAAGAGCTTGAGTCTAGGCAGCTTTAGCCTGCCTCTAAGGATAGTCTCTCCAAAAGTGGTCTCTAGTCCCATATATGAAACACTCTCTAACTCTGATTTGCTTGCACTAACCTTAATGCCTTTTATTGCAAGTATCACAAGGTAAGGGTGCACCTCTATCTATTAATACTGGGGCACTAAAAGCCTATTACAGAGGTTGAAGCCTAGATATAGAATCCTAACCTAACCTTTGTGGCTAGGTTTACCTTTCAGTCTACTGTACTAACTAGGACTAAGACTCTCTCTATCTCTTACTAGCCCTAGGTGCTGTGCTAGTCTGGCCTACTGTGAACTGCCTCTTTTTTTTTTTTTTTAAATAACTCCCTCTTTTTTAGTAGCATCTCCTTTATATCATAGGCTGCTGCAACTATGGCAGAGAAGTTTTTGATGTTTGGGGTAGCTATCTACATCTATAATTCCATATTAAGGCCTTTCTAGAATCTATTGCACCTCTCTTCCTCTATAGGAATGAACTCTTCTACATATCTACTTAGTCTTGTAAAATCTTTCTCATATTTAGATACAGATCTCCTATCCTACTTTAAGTCTAGAAACTCATGTCTCTTCTTATCCTTATATGATTTAGGGATATATCTCTTTTGAAATTCTTTCATTAACCATTCCGAAGTTATCTTATCAATAGTAGCCTTTCTCCTTCTCAAGGTATCCCACCAATGATAGGTTTCCTCCTAGAGAAGTGAGGTAGCACACTTTAGACTCTCTTCTTTAATACACTCTAGCTACTCTAGGCCTAAGTTTTCTCTCCAGCTACTATTATGCTCTAGCAACATCATCCACTCAGGTATCGAGGAAGTACATAGTTCCCATCTTCTTGACTCTCACCAAATATGTCTTTTGTAATATAGCTACAAATGGAGGAGGTGCAAGAGCTAGTAGAGGTGTTGCAGATGTGTGCCTCAGCAAATCTACAATTTGATGTAGAAGTGCTAGAGATGCCTAAGCTTAAGGCTATGCCTCTAGCTGTGGCTGATGTGTAGCATCACTAGGCTTCGAAATGTCTACACTCACTATTGCTCCCTATATAGTGGTAAGAGCATAGCTAGCTACCTCTTCTCCTCAGTCTGGTGGGGCCCTTTCACTCATCTTAAATAGCTACAAAAAAACAACATATCAGCCTCATGCAGTGTAGCCTTATCAAAAATACAGAATCCTAAACACCGGCACTCATGTATAATATGCCTAGGAATGCTAAAACTTGGCTCTGGTACTACTAAATGTAACACCCCTTGCCTATTCTCGAAAGAACCAAATAAGGAATGTTATTTCCCACTGGTCACCCATCCTAAAATTTCTCCAAGACTCATTCATTTAACACTTATTACTTCATTTGTTTTATTAATCCATTTAGGGTATTTCCTTAATGCTTTCACATGACCCTTTAACACTTGCTATCACAGACCTTAAAATACATTTTTATAGGATGAAAATGATTTTAAACAAATTCGGGCAGTATAATAGCTACTCGAGTAACAAACTCTAAAATATATCCTATATAAAAACACTTCTAATATCATCTTCCTCAACATCCACAACTGATGGACCCTTCTGGTCCCCTAAAACTTACTTACATCACATTCATCAGCACACAGGCCTCAAGCCCATAACATTCAGAAAAGACAAACATTTATATCATGCCATATATCCAATAATACATCAATCACATAATTTACACATATATTCATCATTTACACTAACTAAGCCCACCCCATATATATACATGAGTGCCACTACTATAGTACAATTTAAAACATAAATATACCATCAAAATATTTGCCTGTTACACTAAAAAATATTAAGGCTGAGCTGCTACCTTATTTATGACCTGCTCATCAAAACACCGATACATTGAGTATAAAACTCAATGGTGAATTTAATTCAATAAAAGCATGTCATGCATATATACATGTAACATATATGTTATGGGTCACAATATAAAATACAGAGGTCATTTCATAAAATAATATTAATTTATTAATTTACCTCATTATCTAAATTTCTAGTGTCATGTCATTATTAACCTTATTATTCATTTTTATGTTTCGGCTCATACTAGATAGACGACACTTTAAGGCACTGGATAAAAGGGACATCCAAGCTGTGCAGTGGCCCATATTTTGGACCTCAATAGTTACACCTACCTAGTGCAGAGGCCCACCCTTTGGACCTCAATGGCTATACCCATCTAGTTCAATAATAGGCATCAATTCATAGGAACCTCCTAATACTAGACAAACTGATATCACATCAGCAATTATGCTATGCAGTGGCCCTATTAAGACCTCAATAGCTGCACTTACCTAGTCTGATAGCATGGATCAATTTGTAGACCTCCCAATATCGAACAAATAAATATCATATGTCATACTATGCAGTGGCCCACTACGGGACCTCAATAGCTACACCCACCTATATAATCACACTAGTAAAGGCCTAGGAGGACTAATACCTCTAGAAGCTATTAATCCATAGTTGAATAGTTAACCCATCCAGTGGGTGTCTAACTAATATGCCAACTCTATTATTTGTTTATTACTTAGTTATAGGTCATTTATCTTCTTCATACTTATCTCACATCACACAATTTTAGGTCATCATTGCACATTCATTTTATTAGGCAATTAAGGGTCATTTTACATAATAGGTACTATTCATTTTGTCACTTTTCACTATTCATTTAGTTATTTCCACTAGTCCCACATGGCATATTTCATCACAAATCATACCGTACCAATTCTCACTAAAGTTCACATTTCATCCACCGTGAATTGTTCTCATGTTTATCATAATTCTCCTATTAAATACCTATATATTAATTCACCAACTGAATACCACTTTGCATACTATTGTATATCATTATTTTGGTTTTTAATATACCTTTTTCCATACACAAAACCATTTCCATATTTTACCTTAATTAGACACTTTCCATTTATTCATAACCATGTGCTTATTTTCTCATATTTCATAACCTATACATAGTGTACATCACATTTTCCACTATATTACATTATGATCACATTCCATGCACACATGCACATGCTATGACATATAGGACATGCATTCAGCCATACATACATCTCACACATGCACATACTTTTCACATCCAATTTACATGTGTATCATTATTATTACATCAACCATATATAGTGGTATGCTTATTTCAACAAAACATGTACACACATGCACAAACCAGCACTTCTATATACATGTTCATGTATACCCACATAAATTCACATCATAGCATGCATTCATCACATTAAATTCACATACCTAGGGTAATTTTATACCCTTTTCCACACTTCTAGTGCCTTATTTCCCTTTGTTCTTCACTATTCCTCCTTGAACCTATATAGGGAACCTTAGACTTAGAAAATTCATATAAAATACTACAAAGCTCCAATTTGAAATCTAAAAACACAAAAAAAAAAAAAAATCTTAGAATAGCTAGGGCTACTTGAAACAAAAATAAAAACTATGAAAACACCACTTAGACTCCAAAAGTGCACTATTCACTCCATAATTATTCCTCCCAATTAAAGCCTTTTCTTGAAATTCTACCACTTGGAGTGTGTTTTGGGGATTATGGAGGTGTGCTTCCATATAAAGTATACAAGGTTTGATAGAGATTTAGAGGTGGAAGAAAGGAAAAATGGTAGAGTTAGTGTAGATAGTGTTGGCTTTTTGGCTTGGTGGAGGTTAAAGATGGCTTTCCTCCACATATGTGGCTCATGTACATATGTGGGGGTTTATATATTTAGTGGTGACATGGTTAGATCATGACACGTGGTGATCTAACAGTCTAAATAAATCAATTTTCTTCTTAAACTTCATTAAATTTTAATAATTTTTCTAGGCTTCCAATAATAATCACTTTTATTTTAAAAATCCTTGATTATGCCCATTTAGAACCTCATAAAATTTTAGGCTTAAACTCTAAGGGCAAGTGTAGTTACTATTCACTCACTATAACTAGAAATTTTGAAAAATTATCAAACAACCTCAAAAAAATAAAATTTCTTCACCAATGGACTCAGTAGAATTTTGACCTCTAGGGTATGCTATTTTCAAATCTGTCCAGGCACACCCTAGGTCATTCCTAACACAAGTCATTTAAGGTTACTATTCACTAGTTTTCTACCTAAAATTTCACTAGTTTTCTACCTAAAATGAATTATTGGTTCTGCTAAATTTTTAAATTAATTCATTTTACTCACTTTCTAGCCCATTAAAGTTTTATGATTAGTACATAGCCTTCTTAGCCTTACAAGAGTGTCCAAGCTCTCAGGGAACCAATTTAAGCCTCGAAGGTACTATTCATGAAACCTCGATTTGTACACGTTACATAAATCCTTGTACATGCATAAACCACAACACACACACACACACACACTCGTATTCTCAAGGCTATTGGGCCATAACATACATATACACACACAACACTTATTTGATCAATTTCCATGCATTATAACATGTTATCACACTCACATATCACCATTCATGAACAAACATTCTTTTTTATATACATGAGTATCGTTAACATGTATACATATATCACAAACCATTTGGCCATCATGCATTTTGCATCCATTACATTTATTCAAACATTTCTAAAATCATAATACATAAGCAATAGGTGATATAACATCATTTATAAGATGAAAACTCCTTATGCATGCATAATTCATAATACACACAAACATTTATACATTAGGCCATTCAACCAGCACTTTAAAAACACATCTCACCACCCATTAAACATGTTAAAGGCATTAAAACCCTAACACAAAATTGCCAAACCACATCCATATGCATTTAAGCTCATTAATGGCCATCTAACATAATAACATACACAAATACATACACTTTATCATAAATACACACACACACGCACACATACATATTAAATTTCAATGATTATAATTAATTTGAGTTCAAAATACACCAACAAGCTTGATTACACCTTCTCCATGCTCTTGCCTTTACTCTTCTCACTTTGCTCTACAACTAAAAATAGGCTCATTATGAAAAAATTTGTATAAAATCATAAAAGTATCAAAAATAAAATTGGATTTCATAAATGTGCTCTTGGTTAGCTAAAGAACTCTAGAAAAATATTAGAACCTAAAAAACTTACCCGATCAAAATAGGGTCACTATTCACCTCAACATGAAACCATGGAAAACCTTTAGTTTTTCTCAAATCTTCCACTAGAATAAAGATTTAGAGATCTTAAAGGATTGGATTTATGTCTTGAATGGGTTAATTAGGTGTTAGATTAAGGAATTAAGAAAGGAAAAATGGTGTTTCCTTCCCTTGCAATGGCGTTGACTAAGAGGAAAGAATAAGGGATGAAGAAGAGCTATTATTCAATGTTTGAACAAGCTTAAGTCATTTGACTTATATATATGTGTCTTATGAAAATAATTAATATCTCTTTCTTATTTCCCCTCTTTTTTAGTCAAATTCCTCTCTTTCTTAACCTTAAGTAACATCTTTTAAAATCATAAAAATCAAATAAATCATGTTCCATAAGCCTTCAAAAACCCAAGCTCAAAAACCAAAAAAATCAATAAAAACATAGTTTTTTTTAATTATATCAAATTTAGTAAAAATACTTCTTAATATCCAAAATTCTAATTCTAGTGGTAATAAACTATTTGGAATATTTAAGGATTAGATTGTATTAATCCCTAGTCAATTTGAGCAAACACAATATTTTTATAACTTAACTTTGCTTACTTCATTATTCACGAGACACTGTCGTATAAACTCTACTATCATTTTTAACCATCTAAATGACTTTGTTTTCAATTCAAATTTCACCCACAAACATATTATGATTAATACTTCCATTTAGTAAGATTAATGTGACCTGATTCTTGGGAAACACTATTCACATCCCAAAAAGTACTATTTATAATTTAGGATTTTCGGGCATTACATTTCTTCCCTGCTTAAAAGAAATTTCATCCTCAAAATTAGCTAGTTCAAATAATTAAGGTACTACTCTCTCATTTAAGCTTTAGTCTCCCATGTAGCTTATTCCATACTATGGTGTCTCCAGAGCACTTTCACTAGAGGCACTATCTTGTTCCTCAGCTCCTTCACTTCTCTGGCTATGATCTTTATTGGTTCCTTTTCATAAGATAAATCAAGTTGTATCTCAACTTCCTCTGTTGTCAAAATATATGAGGGATCCTATGTGTACCTCTGAAATATAGACATATGAAAGACATCGTGTATTTATTGAAGCTCAAGAGGTAAAGATAGCCTATAAGCTACTAGCCCCACATATTTCATTATTTCATGTGGACTAATAAAACTCAAGCTTAACTTGTTTTTCTTGCCAAACCTTAGAACATTTTTCCAAGGCAACACTTTAAGAAACACTTTATCTCCTACTTCATACTGAACATACTTTCTTTTTAAGTCTGCATAGGACTTTTATATGTCTAAAGTTACTTTTAATCTGTCCTTGATGATCTTCACTTTCTCTTTAGCATCTTTGATCAAATCAGGCCACATAAGCTTGGTCTCACTTAGCCCATTCTAGCACAAAGGAGTTTTACACTTCCTTCTGTACAAAGCTTTATAAAAAGCCATTCCTAAGCTTGCTTGATGAATATTGTTGAAAGTAAACCCTGCTAAAGAAAGGTAGCAATCCCAACTTCCCTTACACTCGATAGCATAGCTTCTCAACATATCTTTAAGCACCTATTAAGCATGTTTAACATGAACATCATACATAACTTAACACCAAAAATCACTCAAGTATCAAAAGTTACTCGAATGACTCTTTCTAATTGACCATCAATCTAAGGATTAAATATCATACTAAAATTTAATCGAGTGCCCAAGGCATTATGAAGCTTCTTCTAAAACCTCAACATAAACCATGGGTCTCAATCTGAAAAAATGGAAGACGGCACTCCATACAGTGGCACTCTATGCAACCTTATGATCTCATCAATATATAACTCATCAAAATTCTCCAATAAGTAGTCCATCCTGACTAATATGAAATGCAAAGTCTTGGTCAACTGATGTAATGCTCGAAAATTCCTATTGTTATGAATAGTACTTCTCGAAATGTAAATAGTATTTCTTGAGGTCAGGTCACTCTAATCTTACTGAATGAAAGTATTAATCATAACATAACTATGGGTGAAATTTGAAGTCAAAAGAAAGTCATTTAGATGGTTAAAAATAACAGTTATGTTTTATAGCAGTGTCACATGAATAGTGACCTAGTTTTAGCTGAATCACAAAATATTCAAATTTTGCTCAAAAATTTTTTGGATTGATACAACCTGAAACTCAAATATTCTAATTATCCTATTGGCACTAAAATTGGAATTTTTGGATATCCAGAAGTATTTTTACAAAAATTAGGTATGGTGAAAAGTTACATTTTTATTCAAGTTTTCATGATTTTTGAACTCTAGTTTCTAGAGGTTAATGTCATTTAATTTATTGGACTTTTAGGGCTTTATTAGATTTTAAAATTAAGGCAAAAAAAGGTATAAATTGGTTAAATTTGGGTCAAAAGAGGAACAACTTTCTTCTTTCCTTGCCTAATAATGTCAACGGCTTCGATAAGAGGAAGAAAACCATTTTTGCTCTTCCACCTTTCCTTTAAGCCTAATTTCACATGTTTGAGCCTTGATTCTAACCTCCATAACCTCTAGTACTCAGTTAGAGCACGAATTTCTCAAGAAAATTAAAAGAAATTATCAGTTTTGAGTTGATATGAATAGTAACTTAGGTTTGATTGGGTAGTTTATTTTTTAAGTTTGGTATTTTTTCCATGTTTCCTAAGTGCCCAAGAGTATGTTTATATAGTTAAATTTCATTTTAGTGTCTGGTTGATTTTGTATGAATTTTTACACATTGAGTCTATTATGGATAATTAAGGAAACTAACAAAGTAGAGAGTAAGGGTAAGAAGAAGGCGTAAGCAAGCCTCAATGGTGTTTTTGGACTCTAAAGTAAGTGTAATCAAAATTATTCATATAATTTTGGTGTATTCCCTAATGTATATGCATTATGTTTATTTGTATATTAATATGGAAATGATCACATATAAGGATTTATTATTGATAATCATGTCTAATAATGTTATGGATGTGTATTAAGGCATTTAATGAGATTTAAAATTCATAGAGCATGTATGATATATGATGGTCAAATGACCTAAAGGCATGTAGGTGTATGTATGTTTCACATATGCATGTTATTGATGATGTATGTCTATAAAGTAATGTACGTGATTAAGTGGACATGAGATAAGATATGTAACATAAGTGAATGAGGATTATAGTGTTTTGAGGCATAATGGTCAAATGGCCTATGGCTTTTAGTTGTGTGTGTGTTGCAAATTATGTATGCTATGAATAATGGATAACTATGTAGATGAGATAATCATTTGAACATGTAATGACATGTGTAATGTAATGGAATGTAAAATGTATGTGCACATAAAGGTATAGTCGAATGCTTGGATATGTGTATTATGAATGCCTATTATAGGTTTGATATGCATATGTTATTATAAGAGCTTTTATGGTACATAAATGGTATGCATATGAGATTTGTGGTTTTATGCTTTATGATGCCATTTTAGCTAAAGCAAATGGTATGTCATGTTACCTTATGGTTTTCTTTATGATAATATGTTAGGATAGGCTTATTATTCATGTTATGTTAATAAGGCACATGTTATGTTGTTAAGTGAGAAATAGAATACATGTTAAAAGTAATATGAAATTATAATGGCATAATGCACTTCTAGACCATATGTATGTTGGTAGTTTTATGATGTTATCTTCTTTTGATAATATGATATGTAACCATACTGAATATTGAATTCTAATTTTAAACCAAGATATAACATATTTTACCCTATCTGATCATTTGTTGGCTAACAAATTAATTAAATACCATATCAAGCTATGATAAAAAGGTGAAACTAAAAGTAATTTAGTTAGTAGCCTATACAAATAAATAGCCTAGTCATATAGGTTGGCTGGTCAACTAAGAGTGATAGCAACTACTAGGGTACTTCTATACATGTGTAACCTTTGGGTTATGATACATGAACCATTAAGTTATTCTAATATGACCTACGGCTTTTATGATTTCTCCTACCTTTAAGTCTGGTGCGTGCTAACCTTTGGGTCTCATATTTTGACCTTTAAGTTTGATGTATGTTGATCATCAAATCTAATTTTCTAACCTTCTAGTCTAATACGTGCAGGGTTTATGTGGTCTTAAGAGCCTAGGTGGTATACTAATACTCTATTATCCATAGTGTACTTGTTTTCTTAAGTATAAGCATAATGAACAAATTCTAAGGAGGGCTTAAAATGGTTTTTCATAATGTATGAATTTTATACTAATGCATGACCTTATGATACATTATGTTTATGATTTATGCCACACTATAGCACATATGTATATTATGTACAAAGTTGCATATCACATAATAAGTTGAATGTTTATGTTTTTAAATCTTAATGGATAATAATTTACTCAAGAATGCACAAGTTATTTTGATTACACCACTAAGCCTATTACTTATCACATTGTTTATCTTTGTAATGCATATGTAAGGAGGTAATTTGAGCTAAAGCCTTAGATCAACAAGTTTATCAAAAGAAGGCCATTCTTTTGGTATTCTTTGTGTATATATATATATTTAGGTTATGTGATGTATAAATAAAAAGCACTCATATGACGCATTTTGTAAAGGAAATGGACTTAAACTATTATTTAATGTATTTTGATACTTTAAAGCATTGTAACCCTATTAAAGTTTCTTTAAAATGTTGTATCTTGTATGATATCTCTTCCTATATGTTTGTATTGAGATTTGTGATGTTGTTCGATTGGAGTGATTAGAAGGAGCACAAGAGTTAGAGAATGTGTTTGAACTATTTATAAAAGTGTTTTTATATTACAGGTTAGTATTCACATTTGGGATAGTGTCCCGGCACAGTTGTTATGTTGTTAGATTTTCAACATGAAAAATTCTCAAATATGGCTTGGACCTAGATTTTGAAAAGTTTTTATGAACTCATATTTTTATGAAAACCCTATTTTATTAACAAGGTTTAAAATACATTTTAAAGAGTTAAGATTTTATAAGAGTTCAGATAATGTATTTTTATGCGCATTCCTTATTCGAGTCTGGCGACCGGATAGAGTAGGGTGTCACACTAGGTGGTATTAGAGCTCTAATCTAGGCTTTCTTAGGCAAAATATAAGTGACTTAGGATTAAGTTTATACATCTCATAATTTAGTGTATTGAGGTTTATAAATTGTTCTCTTACCTACAGGTAAGATAAGTGCTCTTACACCACTTGGTAGAGTTTCATAAGAAATACATTACAAAGAATTATATGGGTAGCAAAAGATAATAATTCTTGAATCTCAAGCAATAGTAGATGTCTATTGGAGAATATGAGAAAGATTTTGCTATGTTAAATTGGTATGCCAAAGAGATGATATCTACTAAGGTTAACAAGTGTATGAAGTTTGAGAAAGGGCTGAATATATATATAAAGGAATAAGTAGTTTCGATGAAGATTTGAGATTTCTCAAAGTTAGTGTCTATTTGTCATTTTATTAAGGAGGTACAGAATGAAAAGAGAGTTTTATTAGAATAAGTGATCTTATGGTCAGGGAATAACTAGTATAACTTAGTGGTCAAAGAAAAAGTTTAAGAGAAGTCAAGCTAAGGCATTATAGTAGACACAGAGGCAAGGACAGTAATAAAAGATACTGCAAGGTAACAAGGGTAATGCTAGACAACAATCTTAGGCTACCAGTACACTAGTGTCTATAACCAAGAGTGGCTAGTTACCTCAGTGTCAGACTTGTCACAAGAGACATCGAGGGGAGTGTTGAAAGCTGAAGTCGAGTGTATTTTTTTCATATGGGTCACTGGATTATTTTTATAGAGATTGTCTTATGAAGCAAGATGTTGGTTAGGGATCTACACTTGCTTCTACCAAAGGCCAAAAGAGATATTATAGAGATAAGTGAGAGATAATAGAGGAAACTCAAAGAAACCAATTGGAGTTTAGAGCTAAGCATAGGGCTCTCACTAGGCAGAATGACATTAGAGCTAGGGAGGAAACTAATTTGCCAGATGTCATTGCTAGTACTTTCCTTCTCTTTGATTCTCTTGCTTTGGCTTTGATATATCTAAGGTCTATAACTCATATATATGCACAGCACAAGCACAAGACTAGGGCTTAGGTTTAAAGTTTCTTCACTTAGAAATTATGTTTAGCAACCCTATAGGCTAGCATGTCATAGTAAATAAGGTTTACAAAGAGTGTCCCTTAATAGTGTAAGGGCATAAGTTTTTGGCTGATCTCATTGAGTTACCTTTTTCTATGTTTGACTTGATATTGCACATAGATTGTTTGTCCTAGTGTCAAGCCATTGTGGACTATAAGTAGAAGAGGTTATCTCTTAGGGCCAAAGATGGGGCTAAGATCATAGTTATGGGTAAGAGGACAGACTTCATATCCAATATTATCTCGACTATTACAGCAAGATAGATATTATGGAAGGGTTGTCAAGCATTTTTGGCTTATGTTTATAATACTCGCATATGAGGGTCAAATGCTGGTCATACACTAGTAGTGTTAGAGTATATGGATGTTTTTTCTTCAAGAGTTGGTAGGTTTACCACTTGAATGGGAACTCAAGTTCAATATTGAGGTTTTACCCAGCACTACTCTAGTATCAATAGCTTTATATCATATGGCTTTAATAGAGTTAAAGGAGTTGAAACTTTAGCTATAAGAGTTGCTTTATAAGGGTTTGATAAGGCCAAGAGTGTCACCTTAAGGAGCACCGATGTTGTTTATGAAAAAGAAGGATGGTTCTCTTCGGTTGTGTATGGATTGCTGATAGCTGAATAAAGAGACCGTCAAGAACAAGTGTAGAGATTATGATTTTTTACCAGGATGAGAGTGGTTAGTGGAGTCACCACCTAACCTCTACACCAGGACCTCTGATCTTCTGTACCAGAAAGCTTCGAAATTTTAGATCTTATTTATGCCCTAATAATATGTTGTCTATGTATATTGTAATTTTTATCAATCCCTTATCATTCAAGCATGCATTATATTTAAAGCAGTTATGTCACCTTTCCATGTAAAAGAAGTAAATTATAGTGTTTAAAGAATGTAATAAAGTAAATTGTACATCTATAAAGTGAGTCATTAATTGATTGTTATTTGACCTGATAATTACCCATAATTCTATAGGAATTAGCAGTAATTGCCTAACTCCCATCTCTAGGAGATTGGCCTTTATTAAAATATTTTCATGTGACTTTTGATTAAAGAAAACTTAAAACCATTTTGTTTAGGAAAACACTAATTAATTATGTATAAAATTATTTGATGTGAAAGTTAGGTTTTAAACGGGTAAAACAAGTTATTTACTAGTTATTACAACCCAAAAAGAAGCAAAGAAGTGCAAATAGCACAAAACCAAAGCAATAAGCTATGGTCCTAAAACTAGCCCTCTTCAGGGTTGTTAAGTCTATGTGGACATAGGGAGGAATGATGCTTAGTCCATACGAACCTTCTCCAAGGAAAGGTTAAGTCCATCTCATACTTCTACTCCAGTGCGAAATCCAATTAGCAACTCAGAAAACATTAAAGTCAAATAAGTTAAATCTGAACCATTAACATATGAATGAATATCAAATTCATAAACACATTCAATATAGATACACCATAAATTATAAATCATAGCAACAAGGCATAGCAAGGGTCTATAATATAAATTATCATTCATAGGTCCATGCGGACGTGTGACCCTCGTGACAGGGGGTCCGTGCGGACTATCAAGCCTAACATGCATATAGTAAGGCCTTGTAGACTAACATAATTACTTGCCTTCAAAGATACTAGGTCCATGTAGACCAAATCTCATATAAGAATAAATTTATACAATGAAATTAAATTCTCATGGCATGCCTAATACTAATTACATACATCAAATTCACAATTCATAGGTCTAATATGATTAGCCTACTCATCATCAATAAGAATGGGGATAATAAGGTATCACCTTATAAATTGATCATCTCAGAGATTATTGGCTCATAAAAGTTACAAAAAACTTATTTATAGACCTCATATATTACCTATGTAAAAGAATCTCTTTGAGCACTAGCATAAAAAGCTTTTTTGATGCATGTAAGAATGGTTGACTTCTTTCATGTTACAAGCCTCACCAAGCTTCAATGCCTCCTGCTGTTGGAATCATTACAATTATGGTTTTTTAGTGTATGTTTTTTCTGAACCTCTTCTCCTCCATAACGAGAAGTATTTATATTCCTCTTCTAGCGTTTTTCCTATATCCTTTTGTTAGGAGGAAGTCCTAATCCCTTTTGGATTTTCACTCCTAGACTAAACAGGCAATGTTTAAATCTAGATTATGTTTTTGTTGGCAAGTTTATACAGACTTATTCTTGATGGTCCATGTAGACTAAGGCTTCTAAAGTGATGGTCCGTGGTCTTCATAGGCTAGGTCCTGACCTGCTTCTGTAGTTAGTCCGTGCGGACTAAGGATTTAAGGATGTTGATCTGTGCGGACCTAGGTCTCGAAGGCTTTTTGTGCTGTGCTCAAGAGCCGTCTTTGGTTATCATCATTGGTCAAGGTGAGGTGTCTATAGTTGCCCCCACTTTAGTGTGTGCTGTGTAATGCATGAACTGGAATAGCATACAGCAAAGTACTAAATTTAGAAATACTTACCTGTAGGTGTACTTACTTGACGTGGAGCTTTATAGAATATGGATGATCGCCTCTGAATCATTGCAAAAGCTTGCTAAACCTAAGTTGTATCTTCCCTTTAAAAAGAATTGATATTATGAAGAAAACTACACCAAATACGAGTGCCTACTTGTCTGGGGTGAAGTGAAAATCCAACTAGGTCCACACATATTTCTACTTTGATGTCTCTAGATAGCCATTTTATGCCATCATGATACAGTTTGTACACTTTCAACTAAGTAATTTTTTATCACACCTAAGGTTGTTTGACTGATGATGTTTGATCAAATGGGTAAAAACTTTGGATTGGCTTGTTAGGCTAAACCCTAAAACATAAATTATACACGAAGTCGAATTTGGTGGATTGGCTCATTAGGCTGAACCCTATAACATAAATTGGACACTGAGTCGAATTTAGTAGATTGGCTTATTAGGCTGAACCCTAAAACATAAATTGGACACAGAATTGAATTTGGAGGATTTAGATATTAAAATAA
>CANXYI011562253.1:0-11270 GCA_948208565.1 Hura crepitans | reverse complement strand
GGCATGTGCGACATTTTTGCACCAACTTGAGGGGGAGTGTTGACTAAGTTAGATTTGGATTAGATTTAGATAGCTATTCTGTAATTCCTATCCTTTAGCTGTAATTCTTATCCTATCCTAATTAGGTTATGATTAATTCTATCCTAATTAGGTTTAGATTTTCTGTATAAATAGTCATGTACATGAGATGTAAATACACACAGAAATATCAGAAATTCTTTTTCAAAAATCTACAGTTTGAGGAGTAGATAGTAAATCTAAATTCTTATTCTTGAACTTGCCATCATCCTTAAACTTCAATTTGTCTCTTAAAACTGATGTATTTTTATTTTCAAGTCAGCAGTATCTTTTCGTATTGGAATATGATGTCAGAAGAAGCGCCAGATTTTTAATTGGAAAACATAATTAATTACATGTTTCCTTTTTTACAAAGTGAATTATAAAGAAAATAGTTACGTCACCTTTCTAGTGTTGGATTGTAATAAAAAGGACATTTTGGATACAATATTAAGGAGATAAATTGAAATTAAGGATATAGGTGAAATTTACAAGAGAAGTAGATTTCTCTTTTGAGACTGTAAAGTTACACTGTGTGTATATGTTGTTTGGCCGCATTTCCATGTGTCAATGTTTCATTGTATTTGCAATAAATCTATTCTGCAGCCAGCATTGTGTGGGAAAGTTGATCCAGCTGTCTTGGCAGCTCTGCCACCATCGATGCAACTTGATCTTCTTGTTCAGGTACACATTTTTGCTACTTCTCAGATTAGAGTTCTCTCCATGCATTATTTTTTTTTATGACATTAGTGTTTGCTATTCCATCATGTAGATGAGAGAGAGATTGATGGCTGATAATAGACAAAGGTATCAAAAAGTCAAAAAGGTTAGTTCTTGAATGTTTTCTTTTCATGTTTGAATGCATTTCAGATAATTTATGTGATTTCAGGAAGCATTAAGTGTAGGTTAATTTCGCTGGTAGTTATCATACGGAGCTCTATATTTTCCTTAAACATGGGGATGTCTTTGTTCATTGTGTCTTAAATTACTTTAATTAGTTGTTCCTCTTAAATTCTGTGGATGAATCCTATTGTTTCTGTTTGTGCTCATCTAGGCTCCTGAAAAATTTTCAAACCTACAAATAGACGCTTACCTTAAAACTGTTGCTTTCCGTCGGGAGATAGATCAAGTGCAGAAAGCTGCTGCTGGGAAGAACGTAGGTGGTGTTCAGACTTCACGAATTGCCTCTGAAGCCAACAAAGAATTTATTTTCTCCTCATCCTTTATGGGGGACAAACAGTGAGTAAATTTATTTTCATTAGTTTGTACATTAAACAAACTCAACTATGAACCCTCCCCCCAAAAAAATAGAGAAGCAAGAAGAAACACTTTTCATAATGCTTCTTAACAGTTGCTCTGATTTATGTTTGTTTGTATGTCATGCTGCTCCTTGTTTTAGAGCGTTTACAATTTGAAGATGTTGGTTGACAATATCTTTGTTACATATGATAGATTGCTGACATCTGCTGGAGTGCGTAGAAATGGAAATAATTCTTCAGATTCTATGGATCATGTTGCATCTACTAGCAAGTCCAGTACTGAGATAGAATTTGTTCAGAATGACACTAATAGCGCTTTTGATGAAGATGTCGAAACATATGTGGATGAAAGGGGCCGAACTCGAGTCAGCAGAGTGAGAGCTATGGGGATACGCATGACCCGTGATTTGCAGAGGAACTTGGATCTAATGAAAGAGATTGAACGAGAAAACAGACATAATCCACATGCTCAGTCAGAGCTCAGTAGAGATAAGATTGATTCTCTGAAAAGCATTCCCGGTAAAAAACAGAATGCAGAAAGTTCACATGACAAAAATGCTAACTCTGTTAAATCGAATCAGAGAAATGGGCAGCCCATCTTAAATAGCGAGAGTTCTATGCAGATATCGTTTGAAGTTGGTGGTGACCGTAAGTGTACTGAAAGTGATGACGATATATTTACTTCTTTAGTGGCAGGACAACCTGTTATGATCTCTTCTGTTGGTAGTGGTGCATTGAGAGGGCAGTCTCCTGATTCTGCCTCAGATGGCGATTGGGAGGAAGGGATCATTGAAGGAAGAGATAATGGTTCTTCTAAAGACGAGGCTTTAGAAACTAATCCCCCGGACAGCAACATCAGCGATGATAGTGAAGTGGAATGGGAGGAGGGAGTTGATGTTCATGAAAATTCTGTTTTCCTATCTGAATCAGGGAAACCAGCTTCCAGAGGTTACTTGGAGGAAGAGGCTGATTTGCAGGAAGCAATAAGGAGAAGTCTTGAGGATGTTGGGGGTGAGAAATTCAGTCATACACCACCTCTTTGTCAAAAATTAATGAGCACTTCTGAAAATGCTCACAAGAGCATCAGATTCCTTGATGGAGACGCTAATACTGGTAAACTAAAACTGCTTGAGAAAGACCAGAACCAACAGAATAAACACTTCACTGAAATTTCGGCAATTGGAGGGCTTGACAGTGTGGGCCAAACTGACTTTTCAAATGTCATTTCTTCTTCGCAGAGGCAGTTCAAGTTGGCTGAAGCACATGATACTGATAACCTGGACATTCTGACAAAAAAATCGGGTGAAAGTGATATGGGTTCAAATGCTGGACAACTAAAATGCAACATGAATATAGGAGGGAATCTGGGTGTAGAAAGCATATCTGCAGACTCAGCTACTACTTCAGAAGCAAAGGAGATTGACCTGACTATGAGGGCACCTTTGGATGCTTTTGTTGATGATGTTGGGTTATCTACCTCAAAAGTGATATGTTCAGGCGAAATTTCTCATGATCTTAAAGCAGCATCCTGTGATATGCATATATTGGTTGATGAAGACAATCAAATGGAAACAAGAACCTCATTGTTTGTGAATGAGGAGAAAAAATCTGAACCCCCAAGTCATTCAGTTGTGTTGACCAACCCCGTGGATTCATTCAAAGATTCAACAATGGGTACTGATGTTGAACCCGTCTTGGCTGTAGAAAAAAATCCTGTTCAGTTTAATAGGAAGGAGTACCTTGTGGATAAATTTGCAAACAATGAAAATTTACAGGGCGATATGTCTGAGGCCAGTTTGCAGGAGGAAATACTTAATCTTGATCAGGAACATAAGATGCTAGGATCTGAACAGAAGAAGCTTGAACGTAATGCAGAATCAGTTAGCAGTGAGATGTTTGCAGAATGTCAGGTCTGTGCTTCAACTTCAGGAGCATTTATTTGATAAATTACATGATTATAATTGTTGGCTTTTTGAGGATGATTTTCTTAACATTTTAAAAAGAAATGAACCAATGTGTCTTGCCTTCATTTCAGGGTGTAACTTTTAAAAGAAAACACACAATTTCGTGCACTGCTTATTTGCGGGGATAGAAGATTATATGGTGGTATCTTTACAAATGAAGTTGTTCAATGACCTTGAAAAGATGAATTAACTTGGATTTCTTGAATAGAAAATTTCCCAATGTCTAGATTATTTTTTTGTACTTTTATTTCTCAAAAGGATAGGATTACACAATTGGGATTGTTCGTGATAAAATTACTGACCTACTACAATCAACCTATACCACCACTACCAACTGGTGGAACAATATGATGGAAAGTGGCAATAGGGTTATCTTCGTGTTGTAATGAATTTTGATCATCTTTTGCAAGACAAAAAATGTGCCAACAGCGTCTAGGTTCCATTTTCATATTGTTTCCATTTGTTGAAGCTGGAGGAAACTCTGTTGAATTTGTTATTTTGACTCAATTACGGCTTGTTTCTTTATGGGAGTGATATGTTCACTAGACTGTACTGTTGGGTTGTGATTTTTCTGTTTGGATGTCTATCGTTTGGTCAAGAATAACAATTTATGGATATTTTTTTTTTTCAATTCTTTTTCATTTAAGGTAACATTACTATTGTAATTTGGAGAAAAATAAAAATGATTCTATTTTATTTTTTATTCCACAGGAACTGCTGCAGATGTTTGGTTTACCATATATAATAGCACCAATGGAAGCAGAAGCACAGTGTGCTTATATGGAACTTGCAAATCTTGTTGATGGTGTTGTTACTGATGACTCTGATGTTTTCTTATTTGGTGCCCGAAGTGTGTACAAGAATATATTTGATGACCGCAAATATGTTGAAACATACTTTATGAAGGTTTGTGTGGCAGAGCAATTGAAGTATCCATCTTCCATCTCCCAAACATCCCTATGCTTCCTTTTAGCACGGCTTACAATTTTATCCGCAGAAAATTCTTTTTGTGCTCTGTTTTCTTTCCTTCTATAATTGCTAACAATCCTCGTGGTGTGCTATGCTTATTTGGAAATGAGTTTTTTCACTTACATCCATATTGAATAAATGCAATTTATTTTTTCCTTCAACTGCTCAGAAGCCTTTAACCTCATCCTCTTGGTATTTTTTACATGTTCCTCTTTTTATTCTCCTGCATTTGCTTCTCAGGATATTGAAAAAGAGCTAGGCCTGACCAGAGAAAAATTAATTCGCATGGCTCTACTTCTTGGGAGTGATTATACTGAGGGTATTAGGTAATTAACAGCAAGTATTTTGGTTTTACAAAGTAGGTAGGAGAGTGTGGTAGATATATGTTCTTAAACCTTCATGTTATGTTATATGTTGCTTCTATTGATGACACATTTTTTGACCCGGTCATATGCTCTTGCTTATGTTTATCATGATGGAAGATTTTAAGGCCCATTTTCTTACTAGATTCAGTGATTTCTTTATTATATCTGTGGACTTAAGTGATATTTTTTTTTTCATGTAGTGGTATTGGCATTGTCAATGCTATTGAGGTTGTGAACGCATTCCCCGAAGAGGATGGCCTTCAGAAATTCCGGGAGTGGATTGAATTGCCAGACCCAAATATTTTAGGGAAATTTGATGCACAAACTGGTTTCAGTACGAGGAAAAAGGGGCCAGAAGTTGGTGACCATGGTTCAAATTGTGAAAATAGCAACATGGAAGGAATCAATTTAGTTGGTGAAAACACTCTGCAAGATCATGGTCAAGAATGTTCTGTAGATCACAGTCAACAGATAAAGCAGATTTTTATGAATAAGCATGTAAGAACCCAATTTCCTTTGCAGGCCTTTGTGTGTATGTTTGTGTGTTTGATGCATGCTATTAGTAAAATGAATATGTACATTCCTGTCCTAACTATAATAAAAAACTATTCAGAGAAATGTGAGCAAGAACTGGCATGTTCCTTCTTCTTTTCCAAGTGAAGTGGTCATTTCTGCATATTTATGTCCACAAGTGGATAAATCAACCGATCCTTTTACATGGGGAAAGCCAGATAAAAATGTTCTTCGCAGGTAAGCCATGTTGGCTCTGATATCGTCAAGGTTTGTGTACGATGTTCACAGGCATTAAGATATTGTATGCTCCGGTTTTCTTTAAGATGTTGCATGTTTTCTTGCTGTATTTGACTCTTGCATCTACATTTTGAGATTTTACAATATATGTGCTGGCAGTGATTTAACGATGTCTTTTCAATGCCTGAATTCAATCTTCTATAAGCATTTGTGTCATGTTTGCTTAAAGGAAGCCTTATGTGATGAAGGCATAGAATTATGATCATTGTGTGCTGGTACTGACTATAGTTGTGCACAGAATATGCTGGGAAAAGTTTGGCTGGAGCATCCAGAAGTCAGATGAGTTACTGTTGCCTGTTCTGAAAGAGTACAACAAACACGAGGTTGGGATCTCTTTCTCTCGAACCTGTGCATATAATATGAGCAGCCTTTTATGTCCTGTTGGCTTAGTACATTTGTAGCTCCCCCTGTACTTTCCACATTTACCACTTAGCTCCTTGTACACATTTTTGGTTCAAACTGGCACATGTACTTGCTTTTTTGATTTAGGGAAACACATGCAGTAGCAATTTAAGAATACACTTGAACACCTCAAGCTGAAATGAGTGTGACGCTCCACATCAGCATGGGGTGTTTAAATGTGCTCTTAAATTGTCAGTAAAGATAGCTTTTCCCTAGACCAAAATGGCCAGTATGGTTGTCAGTTTGAGCAAAAAATTAAGCACAGGGAACTAAGTTGCAAATATGGCAACTACAAGAGATCTGGTTGCATATTAAACCTTCCTGTTTGTTAATGTTCCAATTTTATTTTGGCTACAAAATAATTTGTTATTCTTAAGAGATGCTAAAACAATTTGCTGTGGCTTTGTTTGATTGGAGACTCAACTACGCCTGGAAGCATTTTACACTTTCAATGAAAGATTTGCAAAAATACGCAGCAATAGAATCAAGAAAGCTGTTAAAGAGATTACAGGAAATCAATCATTAGAGTTGACGGATGATGCTGTGAAAGAATCTACTAGAAATAAAAAGAAGAGAACAATTAGACCTGGTGAATCTGGTGATAACAATCCAGAAGCACCTTCAAAGAGAGCAAAAGCAGCTGTTCAGAGCTCTAAGACCAACTCCTTGGGAAAATCTACTAGAAACCAGTCTAGGAAAAGGACTGCGGGAGAACCTGTTTTAACTGAGGTGGAGAGTACAAAACAGTCACAGCAGGGGCATACACAAGGTATGAGAAACATCAATAAAGGGTCACATGGGGATGGGAAAGGTAAAGGCAGAGAGGGAGGCTGCAGAAGAGGGAGAGGGAGAGGAAGAGGAAGAGGAAGGGGAAGGGAAAAAGAAAGTCATGGTTTTGAGCAATCTGATTCCAGCTCTGTTGACGTCAGCAGTGGTGATGATAAACTGGAAGTTTGTGCTGAGAAGGCACAACGGCCACAAGAATTACGAAGGGTAAGCTTAACTTGTTTCTCATGCTTGCTTCATTTATATCACAAAGATGTATTCCTCGCTGTGATAAATTCACAGAAGCACACAAATATAAAAGTTGACTTGCTTTGGTAGTCTTTCAACTCCAAATTTTAATGTTTCTGGCTGATGATTCTTGTGTTTGCTTCCAACATATTGATTATGAATGGTTCTTTTCGCCAAGTTTGGTTGCTAGGTAATTGACAAGGGTGATAAAATTGTTACCGTTTTTAGGGAATCCTGCTCCATAGTTGTCTATGTTATGGATAGGATATCTTCTCTTTTCTCTAGTTGAGCAGTAACTGGACCTTTGAAAAATTCAGTAGGTTTTTGTGATGCTTTCTGTACCCAGTTTTCTATCTTTGCTATGGGGTGTTTGATGGAAGTCATCACAGCCCAGTGGTATTCATTATCAAATCTTTCTCAGGTGGTGGTTACATAATATGGTCATTGTACCTCTGATAGATTCAAATGATGCTCCTTTGAAACTTAATATTTTTATCTTTTCATATCAACGATTCACCTTCTCAACCGGTGTTCCTCATTGTATATTCCAGTCAATGCGGACTAGGAAACCTGCAAATTATGTTCTGAATGACTCGGAAGTTGATGATGTGAGCAAGTCATTAGACCTTGAAAATGAAAAGTCTGATAAAGAGGCAGCAGAACCTGTTTTAGCTGGAGATCAGGGGGTATGCGAAGATCCTGGTATCAGTCTCAACTGTCAAGGAGATCAAAATGTGGAAGGTGCTTCATATGAGGACTTCTCCAAGGACTATCTTGAAACAGGAGGTGGCTTTATAAATGAAGAAAATGAAACTGTTGAGGGTGGTGTGAGCAAAAGTCGCTATCCATGTGAAGCTGGTTTATCTGAAGATTACCTCGAGACGGGAGGTGGCTTTTGCGTGGATGAGAGTGAGATGCTTACCAGCCAAGATGTGGCACATAGCCCATCTGTCACTGCTCCCATGGAAGCAGCTGATTCTTCATTCTTCTCTAGTCATATGGAAGAAGCCGACGTTGGTGAGGATCCACTTCAAAATTCAAATTTAAGTGTCGAAAATTTGAATGGTATCCAAGTAGGAGAAAATGCAAATGCTTTAGATGGCAAGCTGGTTTTGAATTGTGCAAATGCAACAGACTCTGACGATCATTCAAAAGTCATTTTGCCTATGCCAGAAAGCACAGTGCGTTCAAGCCTTAGTGCAATGCCTTTCCTGAAAAGAAAACGGAGAAAGAACTGAAAACTGACGAGTGATTTATGGACTGGATAATTATACTTCTGTGTAAATTTAAATGATTTTTGATATGTGTGCCCTTTATATTTAGTGGCTATATTTTGTTGTTTATTTGTGAGTAATTAATTAGTATCCAAAACCTAGCTGCAAAAAGTAGCCTATTTCTTTGCGCATTCCCTGCATTTTGCGTCTTTCTTTGCTTTATTTTACCTTCTTTTTATGTATATATATATATATAGTTGAAGTAGTTGAATAATGTAGACGTAGTTGAGAGCACTATAAGTTTTGAAAACAATGAATTTATGTGCCAAAGTTTCCCTCACAATTTCAGGTGAGGGAAATTAGGAAGGGGAGCAAATTGCTCTCATTTCTTAGAATAAAAATGGTTTTTTCATCCCAGGTATTATGTTGCTCCTTAGGGTCCGTTTGGATGGAGGTTTTTGGAGGTTTCAAAGTATTGGAAGGTATGATTGGTGTTTAGGTGGGAGGTAGAGCAAAATAAATGGAGGGTTAAATTTTTTTTTATTTTTCATGTGTTTAATGTACCCTCAAAGTAGAGTTTTTGGAGGTACACATTATTTTTTGATATTAATGTATTATTTTAATAGAATTTCAAATTTATCTCTTAATATTTATTCTACCTATATTTATAATATTTTAAAATAGGTATTTTTATAATTTTAATATCTAATATTTCTTTATGATACATTTTAATCAAACAAACAAAATGTATTAAACCAAATACCATAAATTTTTGTCAAATTGTTTAGTCGGCCAATTGTGAACCAACACATTAGGCCTACTCGAGTGCAGACAATTTTGGTAAATATAACTAGGGGTATTCGTGTACTGTCAGATGAGACAAGGCTGCAAGAATGAGCAAGTGTGATGATAAGAATGTGCTATGTGGACCAGATTGAAAGCTTGCATTGTATTTTATGCCTATAAAAGGCATAAATGCTTAGAAAAAGGGGAAAACTATCGTCATCAGCTGACGACTAGCATTTATTTCTTTTGTCCATTGTCTTTGAATTATAGACTAGTTAATTTTTAGTTAAGCATTTAAAATTCGCCCCACCTCGTGAACTTTGCCTGCGAACGAAGATAATTTTTATTTAGATATCTTGTAATCGGGTCAGATTAGAAAACTCATATTGATCCTTGTAATCGGATCATTCGTCTAGTTCGGACAAAATATATTTTTGGTGACTCCATTGAAGAATCAATTCATATAGCCTATAACACAAGATACTAGGAACAATTACAAACGTTTAACTCATATGGCCAATCAAGAATTTATTTGAACAATCATGGAAGTTATGCTTGGTGGCAGAACTTTCCACCAACATATCGCCAAGATCAATACTTAAGTCAAGGAAGGCCATTGAATGAGCATTGTCATGGTTGGTTGTATTCCCATTTTGACAAACTTCAACAAGTTCAACCATTGGGGCAACTTGTCTAATTTCATAAGGATTTCACTCGATTAAGGCACAAACAATTCACCTAAAGGATGCAAATGCCACTTCAAGCATATTTCGGTCAAATCCAAAACGAAGGCTATGCTCAAGAGCAAGCCATTTATCAACATTTAGCCCAAGGAAGTCAAATGTCATTTCAAGAACTTAACCAAATTTAATTAGGTTGAACTAACCTCCAACCATACTCATCAAATTATGTAAATCACACTTGGGGGCAATATTCGGCTCAACAATTTGATAATATAAGCTTATGGATGAATTTAAGTATGAACACAAGGTCAGAATTATTAAGTGTGTCATGTGATTATGAGGTCAGAATATGATAACTATTATGAAGACTCGAAATCTAAGTATGAATACTCACCCAAGAATTGTATTGTTGAGCGAAAGGTTACCCAATCAACTTTGGGCGAATTGGAGTTTCAATATGAAATTGAAGATAGTCAAGATTATGGCCAAGTCATATGCGATGGTCATGAGTCAATAGTGTAAGACCAAAAGGATGAGTGGGCTAAGACATAGAGCAACCGTTGGCTTATGATATTAAGGATAACAAGGTAAACGAACGAATTTTTTATGATGTACTCAATTCTCAGGTCGAACATGATTCATTCAGTGATAATGATATGGCAACCAATGAGTTTGAATGATTGAAATTAGAGGATCATATTGAAGTGGATGATGACCTTGCCCGTTTACTTGCATGTGATTTAGAACGAATTCAAACTCATGATCAATTAGGGTTTGAGGACTTTGAGGATTCAAACATTGATCAAGGTTTATCCTATGGTCAGATTTAAGGGCAAAAGAGTGATCAACTTGCAAGAGATGAGGAATTGAGAAACATGGGCGAATCTTTAGCTGCTTTCTGAAAGACAAGTATATTTTTTGGTTGATCTAAACCAAAAATTCTATTCAAAGAATGAATTTTACTTTATGAAAACACTACTGGATAAGTAATTTTGATGGTGCATTTGTACATTTATTCGGCCAAAAAATCATGAGCAAATATTTTAATCTTGGGCCAGATTTGGGAATAATTACCTTAGATGAGTGATGTTTATCATTGTTCAAAGGTTTAGTTGTAGGCCGAATATTTAGAAATGGAAATCATGAATTGAATGGTTTGAAATTTGAACAATTCGGCTGAATTTTGGAGTTGGATGTGGTTTTATATTCAGCATTGAGCCTTGGAATGAATGTCTTGAAATATGACACATTCTATTGTTTTGATTTAGGGATTTTAGTCGCTTAAGGTGATTTAGGATTTTTTTTTTTTGAAAAGGGAGAATATGGGTTGAAATTTGAGAGAGATTTTGGGATGTTTTCTTATCTCTGTAGATACTCATTTTCGTCCGGCCTTAAATAAATACTAAAGTAAAATAATAATAAAGAGGGTGAGCAGATAGGTACTACTCAGCCTTGGAAAGTTATAATGCTATTATTAATTAGTTCATATAGAATATAAATTATACTACTTACTTAATATTTAAGTTGAAATCCTATTATTTCACTTATACTAATTAAAAGACTTATAGATATATTATTAGAATATTGTTTATTTTCATATCATAGTTTGATTCTTATGATGGTATTGTAAACAATGTAATCATATGGGTTTTGCATGCTTAAATTAGGAATTAATAACGCACTATATTAATCTTAAAAAAAAGGGGAATAAATAATAATAATAGTAAAAATCAATTACAATAAACAA
>CANXYI011562237.1:0-12674 GCA_948208565.1 Hura crepitans | reverse complement strand
GCCAACTAAAATAAATTAAATAAGAATAATATAACTGACTAGTGACATTAAAATATAATATAGAGGTATTTTGGTAATTTTACATGGATAATGTTTATGACTTAATTAGTAAAGATTATGAATACAAAGGTTAATAATGATCCTAAAACTATAATTTACATGAGTTAAAATGATTAACTTGATAATTTATAGATAGGAACACCCTAAGGGTAAAATTGTAATTTTACACGTTAGTAATCTAGGTTGTACTTGGATATCATAACAAGATAAGAATATGATTAATTATGCATGATTAAACTATTAGACATGTTTTAAATGCTTGAATTCACCACTGAGTATATTATATACTCAACGTACCTATTTCGGTGGGCAGGTAACCAGAATAAGGCTGTAGCCTCATAAAATGTGCAGCGAAGTTTAGAGGTTATTCTTCAAAATGTTGATAGTGTACTTTTGTGTAGTTTTTGCACTTTATGTACTTAGGTGGGAAATGAGGGGTTTTGTATATAAGGGACACAATATGTAATTATATACATATAGACTATGCTATAAGCATCTGGTTTTCAATCATTTTATGAATGTATGGTTTGTGCTGCTGATATACGAGCCTAAGGCTCTATTTTGTGATTTTTCTCTTGATTGTGGCCTAAGGCCTATGATTGCAATTTAATAGAATAGTGATCTTAGGTTGATACCTAGGGGACCAAAAGGGTTTAGGAGATGTATGTGTATGTTATAGAAGTGTTTCACAAGTTGAATTTTTTAGGATAGTGACTTGGGCAGCCGTTATACTATCGAATTTTAGGAAGAATCTGGCTGGTTCGAAATTACCTTGTATTGACATGAACATGATGGTAAGAACCTAAATGAACCATAAAAACTGGCAGAAATGAATTTGGAGTCAGATAGATCTAAAAAGTACATAATAGGTAAAAGTTAAATGAATGACCATGGGAGAAGTCTAAGGATGGGAGACCTAGCGGGTGTAGGTCACCCATCCTTAAATTTCTCCCCTGGTCATTTTTTTAGCTTTTACTTGTTCTATACTATTCAATTCTATCTAACTCCAAATTTAGTTATGTTTGATCTTATAATCGATTTAGGTTCATATTAACACGTTCATGCCAATATAGGGAAATTTCAAGTCAATTAGATTTTTCCTAAAATACGGTAGTATAACGGCTACCCAAGTCACTATCCTAAAATTTAACCTGTAAAACACTTTTATAACATACACATACATCTCTTAGACCATTCTAGTCCCCTAGGTATCAACCTAACATTACCATTCTATCAAACAACAATCACAGGCCTGAGGCGACATTCAAGATAAAGTCACAAAATAGAGCCCTAGGCTCGTATATTAGCAGCACAATCCATATATTCATAAAAGGATTGAAAACTAGTTAATTACATCATAGTCTATATTTATACAATTACATCATGTGTTCCTTATATACATAACACCCATTTCCCACCTAAGTACATAGAGTGCAAAATTATACAAATGTACATTATCAACCTTCTCAGGAATGACCTTTGAACTTCGTTGCTCACTTTATAAGGCTACGTCCTTATTTTAGTTACCTACGCATAGAAACAAGTACCCTAAGTATATAATATACTTAGTGGTGAATTCAAACATTTAAAACATCTTCAGTAGTCTAATCATGCATAAGTAATCATGTTCTTATCTTGTTCTAATATCCAAGTACAACCTAGATTACTAACATGTAAAATTTACCATTTCACCCCTAGAGGCTTTTTATCTGTAAATTTTTTAGTTAATCATTTTAACACATGTAAATTATGGTTTTAGGATTATTACTAACCTTTGTATGCATAATCTTTACTAATTAAGCTAATAACCATTGTCTATGTAAAATTACCAAAATGCCTCTATATGATATTTAAATATCTCTGGTAAGTTATGTTATTCTTATGTGAATTTATTTCACCTGGCCCATCTAGAAAGACAATACTGATAGACATTGGATCTAGAGGGAAATAAACTAGTGCAGTGGTCCATATTTTGGACCTTGATCGCTGCACCGGCCTGATTAATCTTAGCACCCAAGGTGCAGATAACAAGGTATAGTCTGCCTAGTAGATTGGTCTAACCAATAGACTAGTATAGTAGCCCTCTAGGACCTTCACCACTATACTGGCATTATTTTGAATATCTATGATAAGGTAACTCTGCCTGCCCAACAAATTGGTCTGTGTAATAGAGTAGTATAATAGCCCTCCGATACCTACACTATTATATTGACAAAATTAGTACTGGCATTATGTGGCAAGGGTAGAAAGTTATATGTCTAACAAACTAATATAGTGGCCCTAATTAGGAACTACGCCACTATACCGACCCTATTTGAAAAGTAGATAGTGTAACAGTTGCTAAGAATATGTAAGTTAACCGGTTAACCCATCCAGTGGGTGTCTATCTAATGGGCCATCTAACCTCAATCTATGTCCATTTCTTTACTGATTAATTTTTTATAATATTATTAACTCAAAAACAGATCGTTATAATTTTTATGGCATCGTTGAAATTTTGCTTGATCTAGTATAACCATAAATAGGCTGTACCAGGTGAATTATTAGAAAATATTCTCAAAGGTGTAATTGCCAATAATTATGGTATATTATGCTAGACTTTATTGCATAAGTATTTCTTGATTATATGCCATTTACTGTCCTATGGAATTATTGGTTCAAGTAGTGGTTATTTTAGGGCAGTTATAGGTCATTGCAATAAGTTTTCATTAAGCTTTCTATGTTTATTTCTCAGTCATTTTCTATAAAGTTTTCAACATTATTCTTATTAGGTTTATAGGCCTTAAGCCAGCCAATCATAGGCCATTTACTATGCCAAAACATGGCTCAAAATGCAATTACATTCCATTACAAAACATAGCCATCAAAGGCACATAATATTATCATGTTCTTCATTACAAGCCATAGCCCTTATAGGCAATTTACAAGTCACCTTTTACACCTTTTAAGTCATTTTTCATGCCATTTCTTGATTACATTACATGCCATTTTAAGGTATACATTAACTAAATTCATGCAAATTCTACACCATGCATTACTTGCACATAATCTCATATCACCCATGTACATTAAGCTTAACCACATCCCATACTTACCATGCCTCCCCATGGCACTTATAGCTCTTGACCACTAAGAGATTCATAGCCATTACATGCACTTTGGCATCACTTATCATACATACATCTTAAACATTACATGGTAGCATATATATACATATATATACCTCATACCATGCATGCCATTCTATTACCCAAGGCATACATGCCTCGGCCATACATCACACACATATGTACATGCTTTGTTTCACCAAAATCACCCTCTGTACATGCATTCCTATGCCAATCTCTAATTTCTACCATGATTCACATATCATACACCCAATATTCATGCCATAACCCACACTCACACCTCTCAGCTACACTCACCCTTCATGCCAATTATACCTTTTTCTATCTCTCTATAAGCAACTCCATTACATATCAATATTACAACCACCAATTTGTATATCAAACATTATACACACACCTTAACTTACTTGTACATCTCTTAGCCAACAACAAGTTTAACATTACTTTCCTTTCTTTTCATTAATTACCCATGCAATTCACATGCCATTTAGCTACCTACTACCATACCCTAAGGAAAGTACCTTTCTAAGCAAGTTTAGGTACTTAAACCATTCTTAAACCCAAAGAGAAGCTACTGAAATTAAAAGGCATGAAGTGAATGCTTGAATTCACTTACCTCACACTTCAAGAAATGCACTTTAAGCCTTTAAATCCACACTTCTAGCCTGCCACGAAAGCCTTTTCTTCCCTCCTTCAAGCTTCTTCTCTTCTTAAATCACCTTAAAAACCATCAAAGCACATGGTATTATACCTTAGTCATCCTAAGTAACCATTTTCAGCATAAAAAATCAAGGAATTCCAATGAGGAAGCCATAGAACTTGCCTTGTACACTTGCTAGATAGCTTCTGTTTAAGAAACTTTGGAGATTTTTCATTAATTCATGGCTGCTCCTTTTGCTATGATTCCTTTTCCTCTAGCTCCCTAAGACCTAGGAATGAATTTAAGTGAGTAGAAATTCTAGAAATGGCTTAAGGATAAAGGTGAAAAAAGGGAAGGTTATTGAACATGGCATTGATTTCTGGCTGGCAGCAAAGCAAAAAATTGCATTTTGTTTAACTAGAAAAGTCCACTTGTCACTCACTTTTGCCACTTGGAATGGTCATTAGGTCAAAATTCCAAGTATGGGTGGGTCTCACAGCCACCTAAATAATCCCAAAATGGCTTGATTTTTTGGCAAACTTCAAAATTCTCAAAAATTCACATAGACCTCAAAAAACTTATACTGTTTATTTTAAAATTCATATTTTAATCCCCTCTACATGTGTGCAAATTTTTGTGGCCAAATTCCATTGATAGGATAGTTTTCAAATTGCCTCAATTTGCATGCCAACTTAAAAAATTACAAAAATTTGTAAACTACCTCAAATTTCAAAAATTCTTTCACTAATGGACTCAGTGGAATTTTTAAACTTCAGGGTCTGATATTTTTAGGTCCGTTTGAGCACATCCCTAGTTACACTTAGCCCGAACAAATTTTATTGCATAGAGGGGTAGCTTATAGTCCGAAATGTAATGGCATTTTGAGCCATAATTTGGCATTGTAAATGGTCTATGGTTTATTGGCTTAGGGTTTATAAAATTAATGAGAATAATGTTGAAAATGCATAGAAAATGATTGAGAAATGAATCTAGAATGCTTAGTGAATGCTTGCTGCAATGACCTATAATTGTCTTAAAATGACTATTACCTGAACCAATAATATCACTGGACAGTAAATGGCATATAATTTTGAAATGCTTATGAAATAAAGTCTAGCACAATATACCTTGATTATTGGCAATTACATCCTTGAAAATATTTTCTTAGAATTCACTCGGTACAACCTATTTGTGGCCATACTAGACCGGGCTAAATTTCAATGGTGCCATAAGAATTATAACTATATGTTTTTGAGTTAATAATATTATAAAAAGTTAGTCAATAAAGAAATGGACACAAATAAAGGTTAGATGGCCCATTAGATAAATGCCCACTAGATGGGTTGATTGGTCAACTTAGGGATTCTTAGTAATTACTACACTGTCTATTTTTCAGATGGGGCTAGTATAGTGATGTAGGTACCTATTGAAGCCACTGTACTAGTCTGTTGGATAGACAACTTTCTATCCTTGCCACTTAATGCTAGAATTGATGATGCTAGTGCAGTAGTGTAGGTCTCGAAAGGCTATTACACTAGTCTATCGGACAGACTAGTTTGCTGGGCAAACACAACCACTTCATCATTGATTTTTCACATGATGCTAATGTAGTGGTGTAGGTCCTTGAGGGCCATTGCACTAGTCTATTAGATAGACTAGTCTGCTAGGCAAACACTGCCACTTTATCATTGATTTTTTACATGATGCTAGTGCAGTGGCATAGGTCCCTAAGAGCCACTGCACTAGTCTGTTGGACAGACTAATTTGCTAGGTAAGTAACTCTTTATTATTTACACCTTAGGTGCTAGAATTTAATTGAGTCAATGTAGCAGTGTAAGTCCAAAATGGTGACTGGTGCACTAGTTTATTTTTCCTTTTTGATCCAATGTTTATCAAGGTTGTATCCTGAGATTGGCGAACTAAAACAATTAAATAAGATAAATAAAATTTACATATAACTATGAAATATAACACAAGGGTATTTTAGTAAATTTTCATTAATAGTGCTTAAAAGGCTTAAAATGGTATAGTTTATGCATATAATGATTTATAATGATCCAAAACATAATTTATATGAATTATAGTGATTAACTGGATAATTTACAAATAGAAACACCTTAAGGGTAAAATGGTAATTTTGCATATTAGTTTTCTAATTTGAATTGGGATATCAGAACAAGACAAGAATAGGAGTATAATGCATGGATAAACTATTGGACATGTTTTAAATGCTTGAATTTGATCATTGAGTATTATATACTCAACATACCTATTCGGTCTGTTGGTAATAAGAATAAGGATATAGCCTTGTAAAGCATGCTGGGGAGTTTAGAGGTCATTTTGTAAAAGTTGATCATGTGTATATCTATAGCTTTTGCACTTTATGTACTTAGGTCAAAAAAATAGGTGTTGTATATAAGGGACACAGGGTTGTATTTGTATATAGACAGACTATTGTAATTAATCAATTGTTAACCTTTGTGTATGTATGCCTTATATGGATGTTTTGTGAGCCTGAGACTCTATGTGCTTTCTTGATTATGGCCTGAGGCCTGTGATTATTGTTTGATAGATGATGGTGATAAGTGGATATTTGGGGGACCATAAGGGTTTAGAAGATGTGATAACTTGTTATAGAAGCATTTTACAGGTTGGAAAATTTTGGGATAGTGACCCAGGCAGTTGGTATGTTGCTAGATTTTTAGGAAATACTTAACTGTGTTGAAATCATTTTGTAATTTTATAAACATGAAAACATGGACTTAAATGAACTATAGTAATAGGTAGGACTGAGTTTGGAGTAAGATAGAATTGATTAGTGCAGTATAAGTAAAAGTTAAATGAATAATCGAGGGAGTAGTTAGGATGGGTGACCTAGCAGGAAGTCCACTACTTATTAGGTTTGTATGGAAATTTTTTAGGGGGTGTTACATGTTAGGCCATTTATATCAAGTGGCTAATGGCTCGAATCGTGACACGCTACACTTTGATGACCCGATTTTCTAAGTTTTCTTTCAAACTTCAAAAATTCAAAATTAATTTTTCAACATCTTCAAAAATCAAAATTTTAATGCCAATAATTCTCAAGTATGCCTATTAAAGACCTTACAAAATTTTGAGCCAAAATTCCATAGCCAAGTAGGGTTACAATTCAATTGCGAAATTAAAAATTCTAAATAAATATTAGATAACCTCATAATATTAACATTCTTTCCCTAATAAACTAATAGGAATTTTTAAATTTTAGGGTATGCCATTTTCAGGACCATATAGGCACATCTTGGACCATTCTCATCATAAACCTAACTAAGGTTACTATTTATTAGTTTATAGAATATTATGATTTATTGGTTCTACTAAATATTTTAATTACTTTAATTTCATTATTTTATGGCCACTTAAAGTTTTATAAGTAGTGCTTGCCCCTTTTGCCAACACATAGTGCCTTGACATCCCAAAAACACTATCATGGCTTAGTGGTACTAGTCATGAAATTAAGTTTCATAGGCCTTACAATTCTTCCCCTTTTTAATAATTTTGTCCTCGAAATTACCTAAGGAATACAAGTGTGGACACTGTGCTTCATCTATTCCTCACTTTCTAATGTAGCTTTCTTTAGAATTATGATGATTTTATAACACTTTTACCAATAATATGGATATCTTGCTCAATTCTTTGACTTCTCTAGCCAACAAATGCACTGGTTCTTCTTCATATGTCAAGTCTAGTTGTACTTGCACTTCTTCTATAGATATGACATGTGATAGATTAGATCGACACTTCCTCAACATGGAGATATAGAACACATCATGTATTTGTTACAACTCTAATGGCAATGCTAGTCGATATGCCACTGGTCCCATACACTCTATGATCTCGTATGGACTAATAAACCTTAGTCTCAATTTCCCTTTCTTGCCAAATCTAAAAATTTTCTTCCATAATAATGCTTTTAAAAACACTCTGTCATCAACTTCATATTCAATATATTTTCTTTTCAAATCAACATATGACTTTTGTCAATTAGTGGCAGCTTTCAACCTATCTCTTATAACTCTGACCTTCTCTTTTGCATCTCTAACCAAATCTGGTCCTATAAGTTTACTATCACCAGTTTTACTCCAACATAGTGGAATTCTACACCATTTTCCATACAATGCCTCATATGGTGCCATGCCTAAACTAACCTGATAGCTATTGTTATAAGCAAATTTAGCTAGTGATATGTAATAATCCCTGAGTACCACTTCCCATAGGTTACCCATTTTTAGACTTCCCCAGGGTTCATTCGTTCAATACTTATGACACTTAGACCATCCTTGACCTATCTTAACTATCTAGTGTTTATTATGATACCACCTTTTATTAATACCTATTTTAGCCTAATAAAGCCCCAGTTTACATCTATTATCTATTTTGCAAAAAATTAGGCAACATAACAGCTACCCGGGTGGAAAACCAAAAAATTTTCCTGCTCAAAAAGCACTTCTATCATATCAAAGACTAACTCCTCAACTCCTGGACCCTTTTGGTCCCCCAAACCATCATAAATATCAAACACATAATAATCATAGGGTCTCAGACCCACAGTACTCAAACAACAACATATACATGCATATATACACATATATACACCAAAATTAGGTTTTTCATAGACATGTAGTTCAATTATCTAAGTTTTCATAAAGTCTATACACTACCTAGTTCTAAACCCAATATATAGATGAGTGCATTGCTAAAACATAACAAGAAGAGTACAAAAAAGATATACCAAGCAGAGACTCGGCAACAGCTACATTGCATTGATGAATCTAAACTGCTACTACATCTATAGCCTGCGTATCAGAACACCGACAAATTAAGTATACACTTAGTGGTGGGATTGACATAATAAAGGTATGTCATGAATGCAAGCACACGTATGAGTTCATATGTATACATATATAGCCCATTATAGTCATGTCTTTGCAAGTTTATTATACCATATATCAGTTACTTTACCTTAATGTGCCTTGTTATGCAAGCAATTAATTATAGCCTATTAAGCAGTTCAAATATTTAAATACATGCAATAACTCAATTTTTATTATACATATTCAAGTAGTATTATCATCATTAGGTTAAGGTTGTTTAGGCCCATGACAGACAGACTATACTTTAAGGCATTGGATGGCAGGATCTATCTTGTGCAGTGGCCTATATTTTGGGCCTTGATAGCTACACCTACCTAGTTCGATAGCAAGGATTAGTTCCTAGACCTCCCAATACTAGACTGGTAGATAGCAGGGTTCAGTCTATAGACTTCCCAATATATGCAAGTGGGATAGTAAGGATCATCACTGTGGGACCTCCCAATAGCTCAAATCAACATCTCTAGTGCATCACAGGTGGATAATAAGGATCAGCCTCATGGGACCTCCTAATATCTATAAAAAGCTAATAGATAGTAGGGATCAGCCTAGGTAGACATCCCAATACCTTAATGGGTAGAGTTCAATCTTTAGAACCTCGATAACTACACCCACCCTTACATTAAACAATAATGGCCCTAGAAGGACCACTCTGCCTAGTAGCTGCTAACTCCCTAGTTGACCGATCAACCCATCTAGTGGGTGTCTAACTGAAGGGCTAATTCACTATTCATTATTCACTTATATCATTACTAATCATCTTTCATCTTATTTTACATCATTAACAACATTGATTTTAAACTTACATGTAAATTTAACACAATTTTCCATTTTAGGTCTTTTGTCACAAAGCTACTATTCATTTGGTCATTTTTACATAAGTTACTATTCATTTAGTCATTTCATAACATTATGCCTTCTATTTCACTAAGCATATAGATCTAAAATCCATCATTTTTGCATTCATTTCATCTCGTAATCGCCATTGAACTATTTGTCATTCTCATGCTAAAAACTTGGACACATATGTTCACATTTTACTCATCATTGTTTATGTACACATTACACATCCATTTAGGTCACTATTTTCCAAACTAACATTCTATATATTTTATTATTGTTATTTATATTCCTAGCACACTTTGTTCACCTCATTTGTATATTAATGCCATGCCTAATGTGTCATACACATGAACCCACATACCATGCATAAATATATATATGTTTTGGCTATACACAGGACACACACCTACACTTAGTTTCCTTGCCTCCAAATCATGCATACCATGTTATTTCTACATCCTTAACACAATTACACCATTCATTCCCATCAATTACATGCCTAACACTAAGATATGGCAATTCCATACACATGTACACACACACATTCATGCATAACCATATGACACATGTAGATTGGGTCAATTTCACATACTTATGGTGTGAAAACACCTTTTTCTCCACCCACCTGAATGCCTTAAATGGTGTTCTCCTTCAACACCTTCTCTTTGAACTAAACATAAAGAATTTCACCTTAGAAAAATTCCTAAAAATCCTACACAACTCCAAATTGAAATATAAAACCATAAGATTTCTCATAATACCTTAAACTACCTAAAACAAAAATTAAAATTAAAATAAAAACACTTACACTAAAAATTGACACTATTCACCAAGATTCAAATTCTCCTTTTCTAGCCTCTATTTTTTATTTTTGTAAGTCGAATTAGCTTCAGGAGGCTATAGAGGTTAAGAACCATATGTGAGGTGTGAAATTTGGTGGTGGGAGGATAGAGAAATTAAAGAAAAAGGGAGGAGAGGGAAGATAAGAATGGCATTGCATTTTTGGGGAAATTTGGGGGAGAAGATGATGGCTTACACATATGGCATTTTCATATGTGTGGGCCCATTTATATGGGTGGGTGGACAGCTCAGACCGTAACACATGGCAATCTAACAGTCCGTTTTCTCCTGATTTTCTTTTAAACTTTAGAAATTCATAGAAATTTCTCTGGACCTCTAAAAATACTCATTTTTATTTTAAAACTCCTCAATTAGTGTTATTAAGGCTTTCATAAAATTTTACGTCAAAATTCAACTGTCAACTTTAGGTTACTGTTCACCCGGTAGAAAAAAAATATTTAGAAAAAATATCAAATGACCTCAAAAAATTAAAATTCATTCACCATCATGTAAATTGGAATTTTTGAGGTTTAGGTTATGGTATTTTTAGGTCCATCTGAGCACATCTTAGGGCTATCCTGGCACAACCTCATTTTATCTAACCATTCATTAGTTCTTGACCCGAAATGATTTATTGGTTTTACTAGATTTTTAAGTTCTTTAATTTTGTCCACTTTCTAGATGGTCAAAGTTTTATGACCAATATGCACCTTTCTAGCCTTATGAAGGTGCCCTAACCCACTAGGAATACTATTCATACCTAGAAGGTACTATTTATAGAACTTAGACTTACAGGCATTACAATTCTTCCCTTTTTAAGAAATTTCATCCTCAAAATTACTTGAGGTGAAAAGATGTGGATATTGTGCCTTCATTTGTTCTTCACTCTCCTAGGTAGCTTCTGTTGTGTTATGGTGTTTACATAGCACCTTTACTAAAGGGATTGACTTGTTCCTTAGCTGCTTCACTTCTATAGCCAGAATTTGCACTGGTTTCTCTTTATATGTCAAGTTAGGTTATACTTGTATCTCTTCTATAGCAATCACATGCGAAGGATACAATCAATACCGCCTCAACATTGATACATGAAATACGTCATAGATCTACTGTAGCTTAAAAGGCAATGCCAATCTATATGTGAAGGGTCCCACATGTTTTATGATCTCATAGGGACCAATGAACCTAGGATTGAGTTTTCCCTTTTTACCAATCTAAGCATCTTCTTCCATGGTGACACTTTTAAAAACACTCAGTCACTAACTTCATACTCAATGTTTCATAGTTTCAAATCAACATATGACTTCTATCGGTCTAAGGTAGCTTTCAATCAATCTCTTATAATTTTAACCTTCTCCTTTGTGTCTCTAATCAAGTCCGATTCCGTAATCTTACTTTCTCCCACTTTACTCCAACAAAGAGAAGTTCTTCACCTTTAACCATATAATGTCTCATAAGGTGCCATTCCTAAGCTGGCTTGGTGGTTATTATTGTATACAAATTCAACAAATGATAGGTATTAATTCCAATTGCCTCTAAAATCTATTACACATTTATGCAACATATCTTCTAACACTTGTATCACTCATTTTGACTGTCCGTTCGTCTGAGAGTGAAATGTTGTGCTATATGTCAATCAAGTACCCAATGCCTCCTGTAACTTCTTTCAAAATCTAGAAGTGAATCTCAGGTCTCGATATGAAATAATGGCTACTAGTACTCTATGTAACCTTACAACCTCATCAATGTAAAGTCAAGCTAGCTTTTGTAAAGAATAATCCATCCTTTACCGGGATAAAGTGAGCTATCTTCGTTAATCTATCCATTAATATCCTTACAACATTGCATATACTTTTTGTCAGTGGCAACCCCATTATAAATTTAATAGTGATCCTTTCCCATTCTATTCTTGAATTGCTACCAAATCTAACAATCTAGAAGGAACTAGGTGTTTAGCTTTCACTTATTGACAATTTAAGCATTAAGCCACATATTCAGTTACCTCTTGCTTTATTCCCGACCACTAATAGTGGGGTTTCAAATCAAGAAACATTTTTGTGCTTCCTGGGTGCATGGAATATGGAGCTTCATGAGCTTCTTTCAAGATCTGCACCCTCAATCCATCCACTACTAGCACACAAAGCCTATTGTGATAGTACAAGCTTCCATCATTGCCCAATTCAAATCTTATTATCTTTATAATGCTCGTAAGTCCAAGTTTCATAAATAGTACCTCATTGGCATAAATAGTATTCT
>CANXYI011562235.1:0-17086 GCA_948208565.1 Hura crepitans | reverse complement strand
CTTGATCGCAATAATGTTAGTTTTACTGATATTAAATAGATATCGCCACTCAATAGCTAAAACAAGTAAGTCAAATGCTACTTAAGCTTAATTAAGCTAGTGAAACTAAAAACACATTGTTTTAGCCCATGTGATGCAACTACCTAGAAATGGATAGGTTGACCGGTCAGCTAAGGGATATAGTATCTACTAGGGCACTTATATGCCTAGATGATGATCTGAGGGTCCATTTTTAGTCTTACCTATAGATTTATACTATGATCTTTATATCTATGTAGGTGCAGTCACTATAAGAAACCGTATGGGCCATTGCACAAGTATATGCGAGTGCAGCCACATAAGTCTCAATTGGCATTGCACACTTTCTTTTTTACGTCGATGCGGTAGCTATAAGGTCCACAATGTGTGCCACTACAGATTTATTGATACCATTATCCATAGGTTTGAGGTTACCTAAAATGGGTTTAAATTAATAAGGCAAACCACCAAATTAACCTATAATGCATGTAATGATTGTTAAAATGACAGTTGAATGAATGTATGAATTGATAATTAATCAATTTGACAAGTTGTTAGTTTTAAATACATGTTTGCCATATATATATGATATGGATATCATCATGTATGGTATATGTTTTTGGACATGAACTTGGCACATCCCTATTATGTTTAAGTATTATAAAATGTGTGGATTAGTTATGAATGGAAATGAACTGCGTGTACCTATTGCATGTCAAAAATGCGCGAATATCACAAGTTATTTCAATCACACCACTAACCATTCGCTTAGTGTGTCATTTGTTTATGATGCATAGGTAAGAAGACTTTTTAAGACTCAAGCCTCGAGACATTAAGATTATCAAGAGAAGGCTTTTCTTTTGGTAATATTTTGTATATAGTATAGGTAGCACTCAATGTATAAAGTATGGGAAATGGCCTAATTTGTATTTTAAATGGTTCTTTTTGGATTTCAAAGTTTGTAAACCTTTATAAACTATTTAAATATGTGTGTTGTTATATGATATCTCTTTCTGAGGTTGGGATATCTTTTGATTTTGATTGTGTATTATGGAGTGATAAGAGGATCACATGGAGGTTTGTGGTAATGTATGAAAGTGTTAGAAGTGTATTTTTCTTAAGCATGTTACTAATCAAAAATTTGAGATAGTGTATGGTATAATTGTTATGCTATTAAAATTTTGGCATGAGGATTTTGAATTTTTGAATATGTAACACTGTTTTGAAAGTTTTTGAAAACCCATATTTTCACTAATGTAATGTTTTAATAAGAATGTTTAGTAATAAGTATTAGATATATTGATATATGTGTAGTCTTTAGTCAGGCTCAGCAATCGATAAGCATTCAAACCGAGTAAGAGGGTGTCACGAGGGTCACACTAAGGTGGCCTGGGGGAGTACTAGTCATAGAACTATGATAGGTAAAATAATAATGAAAATGATATTATTTGCACTAACCACAGAATAAATAAAATTTATCATGTTGATATTTAGTAAATAGTAACCTAAGTTTACATTAAGTTGAAAAATGGTTGGGATGTGCCCACATTGACCTAAAAATAGAATGTCCTGAAGGTTAAAAGTTCCAAAGATTTCAGTGGTGGTGGAATTAGAATTTTTTTGACATCAATTGATATTTAATCAAAATTTCTTAAATACATGAGTGAATAGTTAACTTAATTCCCATTGGAATTTAGGCTTGAGATTTTAGGGGTCCCTAAATTGATAATGTAATGCTCATAAGTCGAGGCTTCATGAACAGTACCACTAAGGGAGAAAAGTGCTCCCAAAGTGCCAAATCACCTTCATAAGGCCCAAGGCAGGGATACTAGTCATGAAACTTTGAGGGGCCATAAAATAATGAAATTGACTTAATTTAAAGATTTAGTAAAACCAATAAATTATTTTAGGTTATAATTTAGTAGGCCATAGGCTTAAATGGAGTCGTGCTAGGAATAACTCAGGATGTGCCTAGACAGACCTAAAAATACCATACCCTAAAGGTTAAAAATTCCCTTAAGTCCATTGGTGAAAGAATTACCATACCCTAAAGGTTAAAAATTCCCTTAAGTCCATTGGTGAAAGAATTTTTAAATTTTGAGGTCGTTTTCAAATTTTCTTAATTTTTACCTTTACACATAAATTGACGCAATTGGCTAACTATCCTGTCAGTGGAATTTTGCTATGAAATTTTATAAGCCTCTAAATGGGACTAATCAAGGATTTTTGAAACAAACACAACATTTTTGGAGGTCTGTGTGATTTTTAAAAATTCCCTAAAGTTTCTACTAAAATTGAGCTTTTTCAAAATGCTCAACTAGCAAGGGACCCAACTCGTGCCACCTCAGGCCCCATATAAACTCCTAATTAACACTAAATTGTCCACATGTTAAGGCCCACCCACTACCCATTCATTTCCTTCTCCTTTCTCTTTCACTATCTCAATGCCATTCTCCCCCTTTATCCATCATTTTTGTTCCTTTTTGTAAGTTTTTCTCTCCCTAATTGCCACCAAAAATCATGTTACTATGTTAAAAATTGAATTGTGAAGGAGTTGGAAGCCATAATAGTGCTTAAAGCTCAAGAAAATTTAAGGTATAACAAGTGTACATCAAAGGGGTGCTAAGAACCAACTTTTGATGTGTAAGTGTTTCTACCCTTTTAATTTATTTCCTAGATGATTTGTTATTCTAAGAGTGCCTGTAGTCTTAAAATTTGATTTTGGAACTTTTATGATTTTTCAAGGAATTTTGAGTGGGACAAGGCATGTATAGAGTAGTGAAAAATGAAGTGTGCTTTAGCCTCTTTCAAGTTTAAAGTGTGGAATAGGTCTCTTTTGATAGAAATGTATGTGAATTTAAGGCATTCAAAGCATGGACATTGAAATTCAAATGTAATAGGATTAGTAACCTTGTATTGAAATAGTGGAAAATGTATCTAATGTTTGTGAATTAATGAATTAGGCATGTACTTATGTTAATTATGTGTGGAATGCATGCTTAGAATGGTAATTGGGTGAAATGGATGCATGGAGGGACTTAGTCCCTATTTGGCTGAGAGGTAGGCATAGTGGTGTGTGTATGTGTGTGTATGAATTTTTATGGTAAGTTTGGCATGGTATCTAAAGTGCTTAACATGGTAATTATATGAATTATAAGTGTACATGGTGAAATTGAGAATGATGGTAATAGGCCTTAGTGTGGTCGAGAGGTTGCTTGGCATAGGGGACTTGGTGTGAGGTAGGTTAACATGGCCATTTGTGTGGCAATTAGCTTGTTAGTGATGGCATTATAGGTGTAGGTGATGAAATTGGTGAATAAAGCTTGTTTGTGTGTGTACTAGGTGTGGCCAAGACATGTCTAAGGTGTACAATGGCCTAGTTTGCATGGCAATGGCAATGTGTGTGTCTATAAGCATGCTTGTGTGATGTTAAGGTATGTCTATATGTGCTTGAATGTGATTAAAAGCATGTGTATGGCAATTTAGAGCCATTAGCCGAGAGGTATGCAAGGCTAAATGGCATGAAAATAAGGTAAGGCATAACATGTATATGTATGGGATATGGCATGACATATTTGGCATGAATTTTGCAATGTTTATATGGCATGACTTAGGTGAAAATGCATGAATAATAAAGTAAGAAAGGTATGTCATTAGGATATCTTTTAAGGTTAAGAAATATAATGGAAAATAACATGGAAATTAGCCTAAAATAATGAGTTAAAAATGGCTTTAAAATGAGCTTATTGTGGCATGAAAATGAGACTTCAAATTTAGGCCATTTGAGATGTTTAAGTAGAATGAGATAAAAGCTTCTTCTATGGCTATTTAAGTGCTTAAATTGTACTTGGCTTTAGGCCTATGAAAGTGTGGACAAGTTAATGCAAATGGTGCTGGAAAATGATGTAAAAAGGACCTAAAATGGCCATCACAAAACTGTAAATTAACCTATAATTGTCCCGTAAAAATAAATCTTAGGACTATGTTTCAAATGATCATTTAACATAGGTATAAATTTACTAAATTAATGGACAAGCTTGGATTTAATATGACTTTAATTTTGCCTAAGACAATGACCCAAAATAATTTAGAAAAATTGACTTGGAATTATCTAGTAGAGCTAAAAGTGACTTGTAACTGTCCAAGTCAAAAATCAACCATTAAGCAAAATTAATAACTATCTATTTTCCACTTTTAAATATTATAAATAGATGATCAGTAAAGAAATGAACATAAAATGAAGTCAAATGGCCCATTAGCTATACACCTACTAGATAGGTTGATCGGTCAACTTAGGGATTAGCAGCTATTAGACTGTCTATTTATTAGACTAGGCCGGTGTAGTAACCAACCATTATAATTAAGCCACTACATTAGTTTGCAGGGTAGGCCACTATATTGCTAGCATTTTTGTCTATGTATCATACTAGGCTGGTGTAGTGGCGAAGGACCCTAAAAAGGCTACTGCACTAGTTTGCGGGCTAGACCAAAATGAATAATTTGACATGATGATAATGATAAATTTCCTCAAGAGGTCTACAAAATGATCCCTTTGCATAGTTGCTCATTTATAGGAGGTTCCTGTGAACGGATCCCTATATCTATATTAGGCCGGTGCAGCGATCGAAGTATAAAATGTGGGCCACTGCACACTTTTTCTATTCTCTCTTGGTCTAGTGTTTGTAAGTGTTGTGTACTTAGTCAGGCCTATAAAATGGAATTAAAGCAAAGTAAAATACAAGTCTAAAATGATTGATGATAACTTATGCTAAGAGTTATAATAAATAAAACCCAGTGGCATTTTGGTAATTAGTGGACAAAATGGCATATCACCTGAATAGCATAAAATCACTTGACATATCATCTAAACATTGCTTGTTGACTAGTACTTTATCATTGCATGCTTGCTTATGTTTTTAACATGATTTGAATGGTTTAAATTCACCATTGAGTTTTAATCTCAGCATACCCGTTTTGTGGTGTGCAGGTAGCAAGGATAAGTAGACTAGCTTTAGAGATCTTGCAGTGTAGCAATACAAGTGTTGAAGGGTAAATAGATGTTTCTTTTTATTTGGGTTGTGGCACTCATATAAATATTATAGGTATGGGTCAGCATGCTTAGAAGCTGCATTGTCTTTATATGTCTATAATTATAAGAACTAAGAGTGTTATATTTATTCAGGTGGCTTGATGAATGACTTTATATATGAATCTTGATGAATGTGGGCCTGAGGTTCTATATGTTGCTATGTGTGACTAATATGTGTTAAATGTTTTATTTGGGGGACCAGAAGGGTCTAGAAGGAGGTTGATGGATCATATTATCTTTAGAAGTGCTTTTACAAGTGGAAAAATTTTCAGAATGTCCCCGAGTAGCCATTGTACTACCCAAATTTTTTCGAAAATTAAAAAGATTTATTAAAGGGATTCTAGTTTGAAAATGACATGATAAGAAAGAACGTAGGGTTAGATACCTAATTTAGGGCCGGTCTGATTAAATATTTAGATTTCAGTAAGTATTAAACGAATGAACCTTGGGGAAATTTAAGGATGGTTGACCTATAGGAAGTGAACCACTTATCAAATTTCCTTTGAGACTTAGTAAGAGGGTGTCACATTTGGTGGTATCAGAGCATAGGTTTAATATTCCTAGGTAGTTTACATGAGTGCTAGAATCTAGGATTAGTTATGCTACTATGCTATACTGCATAGAGGCCAATAAGTTCTGTAATTTTTGTAGTAATTCAAAATGGCTAATAGACCACTAAAGGAGAGAGTAGAGGAAGTAGCCAATTATGCTTCAACTTCAACACAGGGGGTAGATAATGTAGCTACTCTTGAGCCTAATAATGCTGCACATAGGCCATAACCCCAAGCATAGCCATAGGTAGAAGCATCTCTAGCTTTGTTATAGTAGATAGTTAATTTGCTGAGACATACCTCTACAACTATTGTTCCACCTTTACCTCCTCCACTAGCTCCAATACCTCTATTACCACTAACTCTTATACAAAAGACACCATTGGAGAGAATTAAAAAGATAGGAGTTGTGGATATCTAGGTACAAAAGAGGATGATGTAGTACGAGTAGAGTATTGGTTAGAGAGATCCTTGAGAATTTTTGAATAGTTAGAGTGTTCAAAAGAAGATAGTTTGAGGTGTATAACTTCCCTCTTGTAGGAAGAAGCATACCATTGGTGGGATACTATTAAGAAGAGGAAGGCAGTGATAGATCTCACCTAGGAGTTCTTATTGATAGAATTTAGAAAGAGGTATATCCCTGAGTCTTATAAGGATAAGAGGGGTAGGAGTTCTTAGATTCAAAACAGGGCAGGAGGATAGTGGCTGAATATGAGAAGGATTTTACCTTATTAACTAGATATGTAGAGGAGTTCAATCCCAATGAAGAGGAAAAGTGTAAGAGATTTTTGAAAGGGTTTAATGTGGAGTTAAGGATACAAATAGCAAACCCGAGGTTAATAGACTTTGCTGTATTAGTGGTATCTGCCTATGATATGAAAGATATGATATAAGAAAAGAGAGACTTCTTTCAGAGAAAAAGATAGTTTACTATAAGGCAGTCTAGTACAACCCCAGGTAATAGTAAGAGAAGAAGAGAAGCACCATCTTAGTCCCAGTCAGTGTATTAGGCACAGAGCCTGACATAGTCTCAAGATCTAGGCAAGCTTCCACAGCTAGGCTTCGATTACCTCTAAGAGTTACTAGTACTCCTAATCCATTAGGTAATAGAAATGGACCCTTAACCTGTAACACTTGTCATAAAAGGCACTAGGGGTAGTGTAAGTTGGCTAGAAAGTGAGAGTGCTTTACTTGTGGTGCTAGGGACCACTATCAAATAGAGTGTCCTTAAAGACAACTTGAGGGTGCTCATACTTAGGCATCCATAGTTGCACCTTAGAACAAAGGTTAGAGGCAGAGTAGAAGGGATCAACCCAGCCCTAATTAGGGGACTAAATTAAAAACTCGTGCCTTAGCTAGATAGAATGCTGTTAGAGCTAGAGATGAGGCAATAGCACTAGAAATCATAACTAGTACTTTTTATTTATTTGATATTCTAGTTTTAGCTTTGGTAAACCTAAGATCCACACATTGATATATATGGACAACATTGGCACATGATAGAGGACTAAAATTTGAGCATGTGAACATAGATATACAAGTCAATAATCTTATAGGACATAGTGTGAATGTGAATAAGGTATATAAGTAGTGTCCTTTAGTAATCTAGGAATGTCTATTTCCTATAGATTTAATTGAATTACCTTTCCATGTGTTTGATACAATTTTAGGAATGGACTAGTTGTCTAAATATCAAGCTATACATGACTATAAAAGTAAGTGGCTGACATTTTAGACTATAGAGGGATAGACAGTGACAATTATGTGTGAGAGAAACTCTATGAATAACCTTATCTCGATTGTTATAGCAAGGAAACACATCTGGAAAATATGTAAAGCTTACATAGTACATGTCATTGACACTGATGCTTCCACCCCAATGCTTGAACATATTCCAATAGTGTTTGAGTTTCTTGAAGTATTTCTTAATGAGTTGCTAGGGTTACCTCTACAGCAGGAGCTTGATTTTCAAATTGAGGTGCATCCTAGTATAACTTCTATTTCTATTATCCTCACCGAATGGCATCTGCTGAATTGAAAGAATTAAAGGTGTAATTGTAGGAACTATTAGATAAGGGTTTCATCAGACCTAGTGTTTCACTTTGGGGAGCACCTGTGTTATTTGTAAAAAAGAAAGATGGCTCGCTTCGGCTATGTATTAATTATAGACAACCGAATAAGGTGACAATAAAAAACAAATATCCTTAGCCCAGAATAGATGACCTCTTTGATCAATTGAGAAGTGCGAGCATATTTTCTAAGATTGATTCAAAATCTACATACCATCAATTGAGAGTCCAAGAAGCTGATATTCCTAAGGCTGCATTCAGAACCAAATACAAGCATTATAAGTTGTTAGTGATGCAATTTGGTCTCACAAATGCCCTGACAGCCTTTATGGACTTAATAAATAAAATATTTCAAACTTACTTAGATATGTTTGTGGTGGTACTCGTTGATGATATTCTAGTATACTCTAAGACTAAGGAGGAACATGAACATCATCTCAAGGTAGTGTTACAGACTCTGAGGGAGAAATAGCTATATGCCAAACTGAGTAAGTGCAAATTTTGGCTAATTGAATTAACTTTTCTATGACACATAGTGTCAGCAGCAGACATTAAAGTAGACCCTATTAAGGTTAAAGCAGTGTTAGAGTGGGAACCTCTGAGGAATCTGATAGAGATACGGAGTTTCCTAAGATTAGCTAGGTATTATAGAAGGTTTGCGAAGGGATTTTACATGATTGCATCTCCTTTGACCAGATTGATTAGAAAGAATGTGAAATTTGAGTGGGATGAAAAATGTCAAGCTAGTTTTGAGAAGCTGAAAAAGATGCTAATAAAAGTTACTATTTTGATTCAACCTGAATAGGGCATGGACTTTATAATGTATAGTGATGCCTCACTTAATGGCTTGGGGTATATGTTGATGTAAGAAGGAAAGGTAGTAACCTACGTTTCAAGGTAGTTAAAGCCATATGAAAGTAAATATCCTACTCATGATTTAGAGCTAGCTGCCATTATATTTGCTCTAAAAATTTGGAGGCACTACTTATATGGTGAGAAATGTTACATCTATAAAGACCACAAGAGTCTAAAATACCTCCTAACTCATAAAGAATTGAACTTAAGGCAGAGAAAGTGGTTAGACCTGATTAAGGATTATAACTGCTTAATAGACTATCACCCAGGGAAAGCTAATGTGGTGGTAGATGCTTTGAATAGGAAATTCATGGTGACTTCAAGATCTATAAATGGTATATTGTAGTACACTAAGAAGAATGTTATGTTGGTTGAGTTATAGATTAAACCAAATTTTAGATATCAAATAAAGGAGGCACAAGGTAAAGATGAGTCACTGATGCAGGTGGTAAGTAAGGTGTAACACCCCTTGCCTATTCCTAAAGAAAATAGGCAAAGTGTGCTACTTCCCGTGAGGCCACCCATCCTTAGATTTCCCTAGGGGACTTTCGTTTAACTTTTACTTGGGCTTTTCCTATTCAGTCTAGAAATTTCCTATACTAGTTCTAGTGATCTGAGGTAAACCTACTAGGCATATGACACTCATATGCCTAACCTTATAGTTAAATATTAGCCTAGGCTGATATTACAGTGAAGAACTCGTTTCTTACTATTATAGGTTATAGTGGTAGTTAACCAAGTATTATAACACCAGATTACCCATAATAACATGCACGAGTGCCCTTAATTACCAAACCACATAATCCAATCAGATAATATCATACCTGGATAGTCATCGGGTACATTACTGATTGTACTCATCATGTCATCCACATTTAACACCTACGCATCATAAATTCAATATGCTGAGTATGCATTGAGTGGTGAATTTAACTAAACATACCATGTACTACTACCACATGCAAGCACACAAACAATTACTAGCACCATTTACTTATTAAGTCTAGTCTCTCTACTAAAGCTTCTAATGACTATTCATTATTTGAATTTCATTACCTCAACTAGACACTTAACTTGAGGTTTCATATGCCATTTCACTCTTATACATCATTTCAGTACTATTGGCTACTAACCATACCCAGATTCCTCCATCTTAGTTACTCTATACCATACCTAAGTTACATGACTTATGTAGCTTACCCTCTATTCTTACTATTCCTTGATCAATAACCCTGATTTAGCTCTATCCATTATGTATATATACATAGATTACCATTTACTTTATTTATATTACATCATTTCTTCCATAATCTATTTCTTTATGAGTGTTCCATTATTCATTCACCAGTTCAACAACCTTTTATCCCTTTTAGGAATCTCATTTAATATAACATAAGTTTACTTAATCTCTTTCTTTATAGTTTATCTTTTGTTCTTAAGATGATTACTCACAGGTTATCTCAATTCTAATAGTAATCTTTTAGTTCCTTTTTAATATCATTTAAGTCTTTTCAAGTTCTTTTCCTTATCCACTCATACCTCTACGGTTCAGGAAGAACTCCCAACCACTGGATAACGGGAATCACAATATGCAATGGCTCCTATTTTTAGACCTCGATTGCTGCACTAGCCTAATCTGAGAACCGAACAAAAGATACAGTGGTATAGTGTCCCATATTATAGACCTTGGTGTTTGTACACATCCTTCGCTGATAGCAAGGATCACTTCTGAGGAACCTCCTAATATCAAAAAGGGGATAGTAAGGATTAATCCTATGGGGCCTGCTAATATCCCAGTGAGGTTAGCATAAGCAAGACATTTGGTGGATAGTAGGTATCAGCCCCGTAGGACCTCTCAATATCCACAAGTGGGTAGCAGGGATTAGCCATAAGCCTTCCAATACCCAGATCATGTAGGCTCAAAGCAATACTCAGTGGCTACACCCACCATACATAGGCTAAAATCTATATAGGCTCAGCCTCTAGCAACTACTAATCCCTAGTTGACCGGTCGACCTATCCAGTGCATAAGTAACCATTAATCCCAAAAATTCCCTTTCTATTACCTTTCAAGCCATTAGATTCATTAGTTAGTTTATTCAAAATAAAATGTGTCATTCTCTATGGTCATCTTAGCTCATTTATCAGCCAAGTCCCATTTAATATCTTTTTAGTTCCATCAAGTTGTCATACCTTCACTCTAGTTCCACTTTTGTCATTAGCTTCATATAATTGTCTTTTAACTTCTCTCACAGCTAATCTTGATTCTTCTCTGTTGCAAATATACATCTAATTTACCTTATTTGCATGATTCCTACCAAGTTATATTCCATATATTTTATGTTATGTAATTCTTGTGTCATTATACAATGGCCTAGTTCTCAAATTTAGGAACTCATTTTCTTTGTTACTATTTTTTAATTAATATATATTTTTCTATACAGTCTGATAATGTACTCAATACACCTTATGGAATTCTTTAGGAGGTTTACCCCAAACCTAATCTTTAGGTCTCTTTTAATTATAATCTCTTTTTATATCCTGAAGTCCATCAAATTTACAAATATTAAGTTCCTGAAACTTTATATATACATTATTGTGCATTAATAATTTCTTTCTTTATTTCTTAATTGACTCATTCAGCTTCTCAACAATTTATCAGCTCTTTACCCCATTTTGGTTCTAATTTAGCCTAACTAATCACTTTTCCCCTGGTCAGATATTTATTCTAATTATTTCTGAGGTAATGAGACATAGATTTTAATTTATTTCATCCGATCATATTTTTTAGTCAGTTATAGGTCATTCTAATTTACTAGACAGTTATGGGTCTATTATTTTGCATAAGAGGTACAATTCATTTGGTAAGTTTTTCTCACTAACCTAATACTCTATTTTAATTTCCTTCCTCCTAAATCTTTACATCCTAAAATACCTTATACCATTCAACTTTATAATTATCTTAACACGTGAATTCTTAATTTCATCTCTAAACCTTAAACCATATCTCTTAGTTAAATCCTTATTCTTTCATCCACTATTTTCAATTCTACCTAGTACATTACATGTTCCTACACATCCATCCTTTATACATTATCCATACATTATTCTTTATTAATTCTTCTCACATAACCATATTGATCATTCCATGTTACTTACATGTTATATATCATAATGCCCTCCCAAGTTTACATGTCACCATACCTTGCATACATACTTATAATATGGCATACATGACATATACCTAGCCATGCATGTAACACATACATGCACATCCTTAACATCTTATCTCTTTAAATTACACCTCCTAACATGCATTTCACATACATGCACACATGAATGCCTATATAAACATAACTTCCATACACACACACCAACCTTCAATTCCATATTTTTCTAAAATACAATATATGTTTCAGTTAAATTCACTTACAATAGGCTCCCAAACATGTTGAAACCACTCTAAAACCCTTGGATCCACCTTCCTCCACCTTGAACCACTATTTCCAAAAATTCCACAATTTGAAAATTCCTACAAAATTACACATAACTTTAAACTGAAATCTCTTTCCATAGATAACATCTACACCTCAAATACTCTCTAAGAAAAATAAGAAACCTTGAAAAGCAACACTTACACATCAAAAGGGCATTTATTTATCAAGTGCTCTAAACTCAATTTTTAGACATTCTTTTCCCATTCTGTCACTTGGAATAGCTTTAAGGAGTCATGGAGGTCAAGAACCATATAAAATTTAGGTGTTTTTGGCATAGGAGGAGAGAGAAAAGAATAAAAAATAGAGGAGCTTCTATGGAGAAATGGCATCGGCCATTTGTGGGAGGAGGAATGAGAAGGCTTCTTTTTCATTCTATCCATGAACACACATGTCACCTTAGGTGTATAAGCAAAGTGGATGGCCACGATCGTGCCATGTGTTGATTGGACAGCCCAAATTAATCCTATTTTGCTTTAAACTTTGAAAATTTAAAATAATTTCCATAGACCTCCAAAGATCATAATTCTAGTCCCAAAAATTCTCAATTAAATTCATTAACGGTTCCTCAAAATTTTAGCCCAAAACTCTTTTGGGAGGTAGGGTAACTATTCACTCCATTCCATTTTAATCTTTAGAAATTCATAAAACATTCTCCAAACCTCCAAAAATATTCATTTTAATTTGAAAAATCCTCGCTTAGTGTCACCAAGGCCCACATAGAATTTCAAGTCAAAATTCAACAATGGACTTTTTTGACACTATTTACCTGCAAGAATAAAATATTCGAAAAAAATATTAAATGATCTCAAAAAATTAAAATTCCTTCTCTATCATACTTAATGGAATTTTTAAGATTTAGGGTATGATATTTTTGGGTTTGTCCGAGCATTTCCCGGAGTTATCCCGGTGCAACCTTATTTTTTCTCTGCATATAGTAGTTCTTGACTCGTAATGATTTATTGGTTTTGCTAAAATTTTAAATTCTTTCATTTTATCCACTTTCAATCCCATCAAAGTTTTATGGCCAATATACTAGTCATTGGACTTGAAATGATGCCCCGTACCGTAAGAAACATCCTTCGGGCCTAAAAGGTACTATTCATAAGACTTTGGCTTATGGGTGTTACATAAGGTCCAAGAGAGAAAGGCACTAGGATTTTACTTGAGTGAGGATAGATGTTTGTATTATCACGGCAAGTTATGTGTACCTAGTATAGATGACCAGAGGTTACAAATACTTAAAGAGGCATATAAAGGTCCTTATTCTATGCACCTTAGAAGAACTAAGATGTACTTAGACCTGAAGCCTTAATATTGGTGGTCAAGTATGAAGAGAGATGTGGTAGAATATGTTGCTAGATGTCTAACATGCTAGCAGGTAAAGGTAAACATTAGGTTCCTTCTAGATTGTTATATCCTATAGCAATACTAGAATGGAGGTGGGAAAAGGTGACAATGGAGTTTGTAATGGGATTGCTTATGACCAGAGGTAAATGTGATGTTGTATGGGTGATTATTGATAGACTGACTAAGACAACTCACTTTATCCATGTCAAAATAGACTACTCACTAGAAAAGTTGGCTAAAATATACATTGATGAGATTATCGAACTTCATGATGTTCCAATGGCAATCATTTCTAATAGAGATCTTCGATTCACTTCCAGGCTTTGGAAGAGGTTGTATGAAGCCTTAGGCACTAAATTAACCCACAGTACAACCTTTCACCCTTAGACAGATGGACAATCAGAAAGGGTGATACAAGTGCTTAAAGGTATGTTGCATAGCTATGCCATTGAACTTAAAGGCAACTAGGATCAATACTTATCTCTAGCTAAGTTTGCTTACAATAATAGCTATTAGACTAGTTTGCGCATGGCCCCATACAAAGCACTATATGGTAAAAAAGTGTAGAACTTCTTTGTGCTGGAATGAGACTAGGGAGAGCAAAATCTCAGGAATTTATCTGATTCGAGATGTAGAGGAAAAGGTTAAGGTGATTAGAGCTAATAGGTAAAAATCCTATACTAATATGAAGCGAAGGGATATTGAATATCTTCTTAGTGAGAAAGTATTCTTAAAGGTGTCTCCATGGAAAAAGGTCCTCAGATTTAGGAAAAAGGGGAAGTTGGTCCCTAAATTATTAGACCATATGAAATCACAAAAAGAGTGAGACCTTTAGCATATAGGCTAGCTTTGCCATTTGAATTATCACAAATTCATGATGTGTTTCATGTCTCAATGCTGAGGCAATATAGATCAGATCCCTCCCATATAGTTTCGACAATAGATGTCAAAATATAGCTAGACTTGAGCTATGAAGAAGAACTAATACATAAACTAGCCAGAGAGGTAAAGCTGATGAGGAATAAAGCCATTCCTTTCGTTAAAGTCCTCTAGAGGCATCATAATGTAGAAAAAGCTACATGGGACCCTGAAAAGCAGATAATGGCTCATTATCCACACCTATCACTCTAGGTAATTTTGAGGACAAAATTTCTTAAAAGCAAAAAAATTGTAATACCTATAAGTCAAGGCTTCGTGAATAGTACCATTGAGGATCAAAAAGTGTGGCTGGAGTATTGGGTCACTTCACGAGGCCTGAGGTAGGGTGTATTAATCATGAAACTTTAAGGACCTTGAAAATGATGAAAATGGCTTAATTTAAAGATTTAGTAGAACTAATAAATTATTTTAGGCTATCATCTAGTGGCTCATAGGCTTATATGGAGTCGAGCTGAGAATGACCCGGGATGTGCCCAAATAAACTTAGAAATACCATACCCTGAAGGTTAAAAATTCTCCTGAGTCCATTGGTGAATGAATTTTTTTAATTTTGAGATTGTTCACAATTTTTCTTAAATTTTAGGTTTTATACATAAATCTAGGCAGTTGGTTACCTGTCCTATTGAGGGAATTTGGCCTTGAAAATTTATGAGCCTCTAAATGGGACAAATCAAGGATTTTTAAAACAAACGTGATGATTTTTAGAGCTCTGTGTGTTTATTTAAAAAATTCTCCAAAGTTTCTTCCAAAATCGACCAATTTTGGGATGCTCAAGCGGCATGTGGCCTCACCTATACCACCTTACCCATTATATAAGCTTCAAGTTGACACCCAAGTGTCCATATGGCAAGTGCCACTTAGCACCCCACTTACCCTCTCTTTTTCTTCTTCTTTGCACTCGACACCATTTCTAATTTCCTTTCACAATTTTTGTTATTCTAGCAAGCTTTTCTCTTCCTAATTGCCACCAAAAATCCTCTAATTATGTTGTGAATTGATTTTTTAAAGGCATTAGAGGTCATATGAGTACCTAAATTTCAAGAAAATTCAAGAGAGTTCAAATATATATAAAAGGGGTATTGGAAACCAACTTTTGATATATAAGTGTTTCCTCCCTTTTTAATTTATTTTTTTAAGGATTTTGTGATTCTAATAATGCCTATAACCTTAGAATTTTATTTGGGGACTTGTAGGATTTTTAACAGATTTTTGAAGAATGGGAGGTGTGTATGTGAATTGAAGTAAAGTGAAGGGAAACAAGGCTTTTAGCAAGCTTAAAGTGAAGGAAAAGTCCTTTTTGTTGAAGAGGTAAGTGAATTTAAGGCATTGAAGGCATATATGTAGAAATTTACATGAAGTAAGTGTGAGAACCTTGTATAGAAATTATGGATTTTAAGGTCAAAGTGTATGTAATAATGAATTAGGCTTATGTTTATGTTAATTATATGTAGAATGAATGTTTAGAATGGTGATTCCCCATTTGGTCAAGAGGTATGTATGTTGTGTGTGATGTGTATATAGCTTGTTAAGGTGATTTTGGCATGGCTTCTAAGGTATTGGATAAGAAAAATACATGAATTATATATGTATATGGTGAGAATTTAGAGTATTGATGTGAGGCTTCAATAGGTTAAGAGGTTCCTTAGTGTGTAGGTTAGGTGTGTGGTATGTATGCTTGGCATATTGTATGGAGTTTAGCTTGTTAGTGATGGCATTTTAGGTGTAGATGATAAACTTGATGGATAAAGCTTATATGTACTTAGTATGGCCGAGGTATATACGAGGTATGTAATGGCATAGGTTGCATGATAATGGCATTGTGTGCGTGTATGTGTAAGTATGCTTCAGTGATGCTAAAATATGTATCTGTGTGATTGATGGTGGAGAAAAGCATGTACATAGCCATTTGGAGGCATTGGTCGAGAGGTATGCAAGGCATAAATGGCATGAAAATTGAGGTATGACATGGCTTGTGTATGTGTGTGATTGGCATGATTTGTGTGATGACCATAAGGCATGACTTAGGTAAATATGCATGAGTAATAAAGCATGAAATGCATGGATATTAGGATAACTTTTGAGGTTAGAAAATGGTTAAGAAGGGGACTTGAAATTGGCTTATAATGGCATGGTAAATTTACTTATAAATAGACTAAAATATGCATGCAAATGGTACCTTAAGTTGAGACAATTTGTGATGTTTATGTGAAGTGGATCGAAGCCTCTTTTAAGGTTGTTTAGGATATATAATTGAGCTTGGCCTTAGGCCCATGAAAGTGTATGGATATGAGTGCAAATGTCATTGAAAAATGATATGAAAAGCACATAATTTGGTCCTAAAATAGCTGTTGCAAAAATAAAAAATGACCTATAACTATCCTATAAAAATTAATTGAGGGACCTATATTTAAATGAGCCTTTAGCATGAACATAATTAGAGTAAGATAATATCTTAGAGTATACTTGACATGAACTTAATTATGCTTGAGACAATGCCCCAAAATATTCAAAAAATTGACCCGAAATTGTCTGGTAGGGTTAAAAATGAACTGTAACTGCCTAGGTTAAAAATCAACTATCTAATAAAAGTTATAACTATATGTTCTTCAACTTGGAATATTATAAAAAGATGATAAGTAAAGAAATAAACTTAAAATGAAGTCAGATGGCCCATACCGGTCAACTTAGGGATTAGCAGTTGCTAGACTATCTGTTTATCAG
>CANXYI011562173.1:0-15685 GCA_948208565.1 Hura crepitans | reverse complement strand
ATTGTCCTACTGAACCTTCTAGTGGCTGCACTTATTTTATATTACATGCGATGGTTCTATTAGACCTCATAGCAACTACACCTGTATTATATCAATATCATTAATACATATATGTACAATGGTCCTGTTGAACCTTCCAGTGGTTACACCCATAAACAATTATGTGCAATGGTTCTATTAGACCTCCTGGTAGCTACACCAGCCTTTATAATCAAATGCCACCTAATATCAATAAGTACATGTAAATCATACCAAAGTGTCCTAGCAACTGTTACATCCTCTAGTTGACCAGTTAACCTATCCAGTAGGTTGTCTAAATATATGGGATATTCTCCTTTCCACTTTTGTTATTCATAGATTACATATCTCATTAACATTTTATCATGTCAAATTCTAATCACATTTTCCATTATCAAAGTCTAAATACACATTAATCCATTGCCACCATGCATTGCCATATCAAATAGCCTTTTCATGTCATTCATCTCACAATGCCATTTCCATAATTCACTTTTCATACCAATGGTCATTTCATTATTATTAATCTATTTTCTTATCAAATGCAAGTGACCATTTCCCATAATTTACACCATGACATAATTCTCATTAAATAAGTTACAAATCAATCAACATATATTACCAAATTCATTATGTCTACAAACATTAGGCATTACACATTCCATCACACCACATGCATATGCTTCATGTTCAACACTTCCAATATTCTACACAATCATCAATATACATATTCCATACATGTTATACCAATTTATTCATGCTTAATACACTTTGATTATGCTTATTGTAAAATAATTTCATTAATTCCAACTATGTCCCTATTATACATACCATTTGGCCATGATTACATTTTCCTCATTTAGTTTATTTTCAACACATATTTCATTCATACTTGTTAATTAACATGCCATAAACCCTAATATACCTTAAATTCCATTTTAGGGTTATACTAACCCCTAAATTAATAATATACCCACAATGAACCTATTATGCAATTTTCACAACACACACATACACTCACATATTTTTATCAAATACAATTATAGAACGATTATTTGGCATCTCAAATAGCACTTTATAGATTCTCTTTGCCTTTGCTTATTCTCCTCCAATTTCTCTAAATTTCATAATATAATTTTATTAAAAAAATTCATAAAAAATTTTATATAACTCTAAATTCAAAAAAAAAACACTAGAATAATCAAATAGAGCATCCCTAATTACCTAGAAAAATACTAAGGATTAAATTTAGGGGTTACCTTAATTTAGGGGTTTGAAACCTTAAATCTTCAAACCATTCTTTTTCCACCAAAAACCCTTGTTCTTGTAAAAGGGACATTAGAATTAAACTCTAGATATGATGTATATCATTTTTTATATAACAAGTGGGAGATTTCATAAAGAATTAGTAAAGTTGTGAAGAAAAAAGGGAGATGAGAGAGAAAATAAGAATGGTGTCAGCCTAAGGGTGTTTAGTGGAGAAAATGGTGTCTTTCATCACATGTAACACATACACACACTCACATTATATATATTAGACAATGGATGGCCATAATTGTGCCATGTGGTGATCTAATGGCCTAAATTAATCTTATTTAAGTCTTAAGGTTTAAAAATGTGATTTTAATGTTCAAGGACTCTAAAAATACTTCTTTAAACAACAAAATTATAGAAATTACTAATTTAAGGTGCCCTAAAATCTCAAGCCTAAAAGCCATTAGGAATTTAGTTAATCAACAAATCACATTTTCAAGAAATTCAGGTAAAATACTTATCGATGTTAGAAAATTCTAATTCTAACACCTTTAAACTATTTGGAATTTTAAACTTTAGGTGACATTACTCTAGGTTAGTGTGGGCATATCTAGACCATTTTACAACTCAACATAAACTAAAGTCACTATTCACTAGATGTCAATGTGAAAAATTTTATTGGTTTAGTGTTGTTCGTGTCCCTTCATTTCTAAGGATAGTCAAATTGAAACAACTAAAGACTTAACCTAAATCTAAGCTCTCAAGTCCAAAAAGACATGAGAAAATTAAAGGAATCTTAAGTCATTTTTATTCGATTAGCCTAGAAATAATGAGTTTGGCAATACAAGGTAGGTGTCACCACCCAATCGGAGTTGGAAATACCTTGTAAGGCAAAACAAGAAGGGTTCAGAACCCTACTCTTATTTATACCTAAGTTTATATGGAATGTCATATTAAATTTATAATTTTAGCCTTTTTCTCAAGCATGTTTCGAAATTAAAATAAAGTATTCAATCACAAAATAAAACATACAAATTTATAGAAATAAAAAAATACATGAAATTAAAGAATATCATATATGGAATCGAGTAATTGATTTTCTTTGAGAACTTTAGTTCTCGCATTCCAATAAGTTTTATTATTTGTGATTTTTATTATAGAGAAAACAAAACCTATTTTATTAAGGAAATGTGACACCCTCTACCTAATCCGTTTGCTAGACCTAAATAGAGAGCATGCGTATAAGCATGTTATCTGAACTATTATCTCTTAACATATTAAAATGTGTTATTATTTACTCTTATTAAAATACTTTCTTTCCAAAATTGTGGATTAAAAAAAACCTTTCAAAAACCTAGTTTGAAAATGAGTTTGTGAATACTTATGTCCAAAATTTGATAGCATAATGGCTATACAAACTATCCTAAAAATGAATAGTAACTTGTTATGAAAATAACACTTCTAAAATAATTCAAACACAATCTATCCATTTCTATGATCCTCTGATTACTCCAAATCAATTATCAACACAAAACACAATCTCAACATTAAGAAGAGATATCATAAAAGTTGAAAATTATTTAAAGAACTTACATAAGGTTACAAAACAAATAATAGCTTAATATTTACATTACAACATAGTTTAGGCCTATAACTTAACATATATAATATATGAGTGCTTTTTTGCAATACATTTCATAATCTAGTGTACACACAAAACCATACTAAAAGATAAGCTTTATTGGTCAGTCTTGATATCTCAAGGCTTTAGCTCAATTATTCTCCTTACCTATGTATTGCAACTAAAAATGATGCGCTAAGCAACAACTTATTGTTTTAACCAAAATAACTTTTTCAATAATGCCTTATCAATAATATATCTTATACAACATACATAATCCAAGCATCATCATGCAAACATAAACAAGCATAGTTCATGATATGTATAATCCAATTTATAACATGCATATTAATCACATGCCAAAAATGAAAATCACATTATACATATGCATAAAGCATACATATTGTACTTGATAAAATCTATATTTCAAATCCCATTATATACATTTTAATAAGCCTATATTGTGAGAACACATATCTTATGTATAATAGGGGTGGATAACTAGTACGACCTCTATAAATCAAAAGGCCTATCTACCAATATGGATCTGAAGATTAAACATAGCATAAAACTCTAAGGTCAAACATAATATGAGTCCAAGATCGAGCATTGTATGAGTTTAAAGACAAAAACATAGCATGATGGCCATTACAACCATTTATGAACTAGAAGTTTATCTACTATTGTGGATCCAAAGATTGAATATAATGGCATATGGGTTGGACATTTAGTGGACCTAGAAATTAAACCAATAAAAATAAAGGCATCGAAGTACCTTAGCATTTGCTAATAAACCCTTAGCTGATCGGTCAACTTATTTGAACTAGGTTATTACTCATATGGGCTAGTAACCAATTTTTTTTAGATACACCATCTTAAATAAGCTTATAATATCTTATAATTACTTTGATTTAGTAACAAATGACAAAATTATAGAAGTTAAGTTATTACACTCAATTACATGATGAAGCATATTATTTCATGCAAGATTGCTTATTAAGCCTTATTTCATAATCAAATGTATATAATGGCATTATCAACATCTCAATGCCCTTTCATGATCTTAACATACATGTGATCATCAATTATCCTTTACATGCTTAGCATAATGCATATTCATGCATAGACATATCATAAGGCCATTCGGCCACTAAGTTTTCAAGCATACATAAGTCACTTTCTTCATAACATACACATGTATCACTTTAATATCCATACATAACCATGTATACAACCTAGATTTAATGCCATAAGCATATCCCACATGCACATATATGCATAATGTACATTTGGCCAACATACTTAAATTTATCACTTTATGCATTTATCATCACTCTCTATCTTTATCTATATGCACACACACACATACTCTTTCACATGGGCATTGGGCCATCAAAGGAAATGCACATCCACATGTATTCTTCCATCATACAACATCATATTCATGCTCCTAAGATAACATTCAATTATGCACTTTAAACTATAGTGTCTAGCATATATCAAATAACATAAACACATGCATACACACCTATGGCTATTTGGCCATAATTCCATCAACACATCAACATGCATAAATTCACATTCATAGGCATTAATTCACATTCATTTGCATTTTAAAATGTAATTTGAATACCATCTAACATCATAAATGACAATTTCTACATAAGCATACACATTTACTTAATTACACATATTAGGGCATATTGACATTTGCATAAATTAGATTGATTACACTAATTTTTTGAAGTCAAAATACACCACAGAACTTGTCTATACCTTTCTCTTTCCTTTGTTGGTCTATTTCTTACCCTGCCTTATTGCAAAATACAGATTTATTTTGTTAAAATTTGTATAAAAACATCAAGGCATTCACAAATTAATCCAATTTGATAAATGTGATCTTGGGCACTAAGAGAATACTAAAAAATACAAGAGTTTGAAAAATTTTACCTGAACCAAAAATGGTTACAATTTATTGGGCATAAAAATTGAGTTATTCTTTTGATTTTCTTTGAATTTTTAGCTCGAACTAGTGTTTAAAGGTCATAGAGGCATGTATTTTTCAATTAATTGAAAGAAATTTGAGCTAAATAGAGGAGGAGAAGATAAAAAAAATGGTGGACTTCCCATAGGAAGCAGTCAGCCACAAAGGAGAGGAAGGGAGGAAAAGATTTTTGGGGTTTGACCAAATATAAAAAAAGATAACCCTCTTTTTATACTTTTTTTAAAAAATCATTTAATTTCCTTTTTAAGCTCTATTTAATCTCAATTAAACATGCAAAAATTAAAATAATTTAAGCCCCATAAATCTTTAAAAATTAAAGCTCAAGAAATGAGAAAAACTAAATAAAATTGTTACTTTTATCATACCTAATTTTAGTAAAAATACTTCCCGATCTCTAAAAATTTTAATTCTAGCGCGAATAAGCTAATCAGAATTTTTGAGTATCAGGCTCTAAAAATCTTAAAATTTTCTGAGCAACTTTTGAATATTCTTATGGTTTAGCTAAAACTAGATTTCTATTCACGTGACATTGCCATGAAATTTGAATGTCATTTTAACCACTTAAATGACTTCATTTTGACTTTAAATTTCACCTAAAATTATGTTATAATTAACACTTCCATTTAGTGGAACTAGCGGCCCCAACCATGTGAAAACACTATTCACATCCTAAGAAATACTATTCATAGCACTAGGATTTTTCGGGCGTTACATTTCTTCCCCTCTTAAAAGAAATGTCTTCCTCGATATTACTTAGTTCAAAGAGTTGAGGGTATTGCTCTCATGTTTGAGCTTCTATTTCCCACATCACCTCTTCCATCTTATGATGCTTTAAGAGAACTTTGACTAGCGGTATAGTCTTATTCAATAACTCTTTGACCTTTTTGGCCAAAGTCTTAATTGGTTTTTCTTCATAAGATAGGTCCTGATTAACCTCAATTTCTTCCATTGACAAAACATGCATCATGTTTGATCTGTATCTTTAAAGTATGGACACATAAAAGACATCATGAATCTACTAAAGCTCTAGTGGCAAAGCTAGTCTATAAGCTACTAGCCCTACACATTTTATCACTTCGTATGGCCTAATAAACCTAGGACTCAACTTTCCCTTCTTGCTAAAATTTAGATCTTTCTTCCGTGGTGAAACCTTCATAAACACCTTGTCTCCTACCTCATACTACACATCTTTCCTCTTGAGATGCGCATATGATTTCTATTTGTCAAAAGCTACTTTCAACCTATTCATGATAACCTTTACCTTTTCCTCAGCATGATTGATTAAATTTGGTCCCATGAGCTTAGTCTCACTGAGCTCATTAAAAGAGTTTTGCACTTTCTCCTATATAACACCTCATAAGGAGCCATTTCTAAATTGCCTAATGGTTATTGTTATTAGTGAACTCCACTAATAACAGATAACAATCCTATCTACCCTTGAACTTGATAGCCCAACTCCTCAATATATCCTCTAGCACCTATTAAACTTGTTTTATCATAAGCACAACATCATACATAACTAAATATCCAATCACTCAAGTATCAAAAGACCTAAATACTCTTTATAATTGTCTGTTGGTATACAGATGAAATGTCATACTAAAACTCAACTAAGTACCCTAGGAATTGTGAAGCTTTTTCCAAAACCTTGACATAAACTGTAGGCCTTAATTTGATAATGATAGAAGGTAGCGCTCCATGCAATCTGATGATCTCATCTATGTATAACTCAGTAAGCTTCTCTAATGAATAATCCATTGTCACTAATATAAAATAAGCTATCTTGGTTAAGCAATCCATTACAACCCATATTGAACCACATCTATTCTTTATCATAGGTAACCTAGTCAAAAAGTCAGTAATGACCCTATCTCATTTCCATTCTAGAATTGCTATAGGTTGCTGCAATCCAAATGGAACTTGATATTCTGCCTTCACTTGCTGACAAGTAAGGCACTTGTTTCATGTACTTTGATATATCTCTTTCATGCCTATCCACTAATAAGAAAGCTTCAAGTCCCAATACATCTTCATGTTACCAGGATACATAGCATAAAGAGCACTGTAAGCCTTATCCAAATTTTCTTCTTTAACTCTTCAACATTTGGAATATAGATCTTGTTATGATAATACAGACAACCATTACTCTTCATCTCATACTTAAAAGGCTTCCCCTCTTAGACATCACTTATCATGCTCATAAGCCTATGATCATCCTTCTACAAATCCTTAACTTGTTGTAGCAAACTAGGCTTGACTTACATCTCTGCTAATAAAGCATCATCACCCACAAGCTATAATCTGACATTCATGGCTCTCAGGGTAGTTATAAACCTCTTGCTTAGAGTATCTACCATAACATGGGCCTTACCTGGATGATAATTAATTAAACAATCATAGTCTTTGATAAATTCCATCTAACATTTCTATCTCAAATTCAGCTCTTTCTGGGTAGAAAGATACTTTAGACTCTTGTGATTCATGTAAAAATAGCACTCCTCTTTATAGAGATAATGTCTCTAAATCTTTAAAGCAAACACAATAGCTATAAGGTTCAGATCATAAGTAGGGTAGTTTTTCTCTTTTAACTTTAGTTGCCTTGAAATATAAGCAACAACCTTACTATCCTACATCAGAACACAACCTAACCAATTATGAGATGTATCACTATAGATAGTGAAGTCTTTCCCTAAAATTATCTTAAAAAGAATAGTTGCTTCTATCAACATTGCCTTACATTTGTCAAAACTCTCTTGACATCTGTCATTCTAAACAAACTTAACATCTTTCCTTAGTAAATGAGTTATAAGGCATTGCTATCAAAGAAAATCCCTTAACAAATCATCTATAATACCCTGCCAAACCAAGAAAACTTCTGATCTAAGTGGTATTCTTAGGTGGCTTCCACTCTATGACTGCTTTAATCTTACTGGGATTAACCTGAATTCCCTCTGTAGAAGCTATGTGGCTAAGAAAAGATGTTAAGTGTGTTTGGGATGACTTATTATAAAACTCTAACAAAAAGAAATACCATGTCTATTTTCTTCTATCATATGCTCAGTCAAATCATCCCACTACTTAGACACTTCCTTTTAGAAAAGAGATAAGGCATAAATAACTTTCTCTTTTAGAGTACATTGTATTTGTTTCATGTTCTTCTCAGTGTGGTTTAACCAATACTTTACTTTTCCAAGTTCTATTGCATCTTCAACCTTAAAATCCTTTCCTCTTATCTTCTTAACCCATACTAGGTAAGTCTTCTAAAAAGTTAAAGGAACCTCTAGCTACTGTGGTGTGAATGGTGGCAGAGTAGCTACTATAGCCTATCTCCAAAGTTGTAGCATCTTTAGTAAAAACATTGATAGAACATATGCTACTAAAATACTTACCTCATTGCACTACCTAACATAAAGGCAACTTTATCGGACTCCTATCCTACTAACATGAAAGCTTGTCTTTCCTCCTACTCATGTGGTGCACTCATCATATCTATAGGCATAAGAATAATTGATAAGCCTCAATATCTTTAATTATGTATTGTATAGATTGAACCTTAATACACTCATACATATCTTAGGAATGCCTAAGCTGAGCTCTAATACCACCAAATATGACACCCTCTATCTAATCAATTTGTCAGACCCGAATAAAGAGTGTGGACACAAGTATACTATACGAACTATTATCTCTTAAGATATTAAAACATATTATCATTTACTCTTATTAAAATAATTTCCTTTTAAAAATGTGGGTTAACAAAAAACTTTCAAAAACTTAGTTTGAAAATGAGTTTGCGAATCTTCGTGTCAAAAATCCGGTTGCATAACAACTGTATCGAGATACTATCCCAAAAATTAATAGTAACTTATTATGAAAACAACACTTCTAAAATAATTCAAACACAATCCACCCACTTCTATGATCCTCTAATCACTCTAAATCAGTCATCAACATAAAAAATAATCTCAACATTAGGAAGAGATATCATACAATTTCAAAATGATTTAAATAACTTAAATAGGTTACAAAAAACAATAATAGACTGATATTTACATTGCAACATACTTTGGCTCGTAACATAACATATATAATATATGAGTGCTTTTTTGCTATACATTTCATAATCTAGTATATATAATAAAACTATACTAAGGGCTAAGCTTTATTGGTCAGTCTTGATGTTTTAAGGCTTCGACATAATTATTCTCCTTACCTTCACATCACAAAGAAAAATAAAGCACTAAGCAATAGCTCAGTGGTGTAATCAAAATAACTTTTGCAATAATGGCTTATCATTATTATATCTCATACAACATACATAATACAAACATCATCATGCAAACATAAACAAGTATAGTTCACGATATGTATAATCCAATTCATAGCATGCATATATGTTATAACAAAAAGAACATAACATTAATCATATGCCAAACATGAAATTCACATTATACATATGCATAAAAATACATATTGCACTTGAAGAAATCTATATTTCAATTTCCATTATATACTTTGTAATATGCCTATATTATGAGAACACATATCCTATGGATAATGGGGGTGGATGGCTAGTATGACCTCTAAAAACTTAAAGGTCCATCTACTAGTGTGGATCTAAAGATCAAACATAGCATGAGACTAAAAGGTTAAACATAACATGAGTCTAAGATTGAGTATAGTGTAAGTCTAAGGATAAAAACATAGCATGATGGCCATTATAACAATTTATGAACCCAAAGTTCATCTACCAATATAGATCCAAAGGTCAAACATAATGGCCTATGGGTTAGACATTTAGTGGACTCATAGATGAAACCAATATCAATGAAGGCACCGAAATGCCGTAGCATCTACTAATAAACTCCTAGTTGACTAGTCAACCTATTCGAACTAGGTTGTTACTCATATGGGCTATTAACCAAGCTTTTTAGTTGCACCATTGATTTAGTTATGAAATGACAAAACTGTAGAAGTTCTGTTATTACACTCAATTCCATGTTAAGTATATTATTTCATGCAAAATCACTTATTATGCCATATATCATCATCATATGCTTATAATTACATTATTAACATCTTAATGCAATTTTTATGATCATAAGATGCGATCATGAATCATCCATTACATGTTTAGCATAATGCATATTCATGCATGGACATATTATAAGGCCATTTGGCCTCTAAGCTTCCAATCACATACATAAGTTAATTTCTTCACATTATAGACATGCATCACTTTAATATCTATACATAACAATACATATAACCTTAATTCCATGCCATCCCATATGCACATACATGCATAATGTCCATTCAACCAACATACTTGAATTTATCACTTTATACATTTATCTTCACTCTCTAACTTACTTTATGTATACACACACACACACACATATATACAATTTCACATGGCTATTCGGCCATAAAAGGAAATGTATATCCATATATACTCTTCTTTCATACAATATCACATTCATGCTCCTGATACAGCATTCATCAATTCACTTCAAACCATAGTGTCCAACATACATCAAATAACATAAACACATGCACACACACATATAGCCATTTGGCCATAATGCCATCAACACATAAACACATGCACACACACATATAACCATTCGGCTATAATGCCATCAACAGATCAACATGCATAAATTCACATTCAAAGGCATCAATACATATTCATAGGCATTTTAGAACACAATTTGAATACCATTTAACATCATAAATTACCATTTCTACATAAACATACATATTTACTTAATTACACATATTAGAGTATATTGACATTTGCACAAATTAGATCAATTACACTTACTTTTCAAAGTTAAAATGCACCATATAGCTTATCTACACCTTTCCCTTTTCTTTGTCAGTCTATTTCTCACCCTGCTTAATTGTGAAATACAAATTCATATCGTTAAAATTCATATAAAATCATAGAGGCATTCAAATATCAATCCAACTTGATAAATGTGCATTTGGGCACTAAGAGAATGCTAGAAAAATACTAAAGTTTGAAAATTTTGACATGAATAAAAAAAGGTTACTATTGATCGAGCATAAAATTTGAGATATTCTTCTAATTTTCGTCCTCACTTAAACTAGCATCTAGAGGTCGTAAAGGCATGTATCTTTTGGTTGATTAGATAAAATTGGTGCTAAATGGAGGAGAATAAGCTAAAAAAATGGCAGACTTCCCATGGAAAAGCCATTGGCCATAAAAAGAGAGGAAGGGAGGAGAAGATTTTTAGGGTTTGACCAAATGTAAAAAATAAAAAAATTAACCCTTTTTACACTTTTTTTAAAAAATCATTTAATTTCTTTTCTTCTTCTCTTTTAACATCTATTTAATCTCAATTAAACATGCAAAAATTCAATTTATTTAGGCCTTACAAACCTTTAAAAATTAAAGCTTGAAAAAAAAAAGAAAAATTGAATATAATTGCTACTTTTTATCATACCCAATTTTAGTCAAAATACTTCTCAATCTCCAAAAATTTCAATTCTAGTGCCAAAAGGATAATTAGAATTTTCGAGTACTAGGTTGTATAAATCCTAGAATTTTCTAAGCAACTTTTAAACATTCTTACAATTCAGCTAAAACTATATCTCCATTCAAGTGATACTGCCGTGAAATTTAAATGTCATTTCTAACCACCTAAACAACTTCATTTTGACTTCAAATTTCACTCAAAATTATGCTATGATTAACATTTCCATTCAATAGAATTAGTGCCTTTGGCCTCAAGAAAACACTATTCGTGTCCCAAGAAGTACTATTCATAACACTTGGAGTTTTTGAGTGTTACAGGAAACAATAATTGATTGGGTATAAAATAATTTGGTTATCTTTATAACATGTAAAAATTATTTTCTACCTATTACAAAATTCATGGAAAATATATAAAAATAATCAGAATGAAAATTAAATTATATGGTAATTACCTAAAATATATTCTAACCCAAAAGGGAATAAAAATTACATAAAAATTACCTAAAGTATATTCTAACCAAAAGGAAATAAAAATTACATTAAAATTGCCTAAAATATATTCTACCCATAAAATTAATAAATAAATAATAAAGAAAATAATTAGAAGCTAAAGAGAATAAAAAAATAATAAAAATAATAAGAAATTAAAATAAAGGAATAATAAAGAGTTACTTCATAGGTTCTTTGATAAAAGGCAAAAAGAAAGGTCAATTAAACTCCAAAAAGATCAAATAACTCACAATATAACAAAACACAATATTATTGTGAATAATGGAATAAAGATGGAGAAAATAATAATGACAATAAAAAAATGAATCAAATAATTAATAAACAAAATAACACAACATTAATAAAACACAGGTAACAAGTTATCACATCTAATTAGTAGAGGGATAAGAAAAATAAAATAAAGTCACCCACTTAACTTGTAGATGGATAAAAAAGAGAAAGAAAAGAAAAAGAAGAAAAGTTGGTCGACCTACCATGTATAATTCCCTTTAGTTTTTTTTTATCTTTAGTTAACTTAATAAAAGATTCAAAATAATTTTGAAATCAATTAAAAACCTTTAAAATTAATAAAAGTAGCTTTGAAAAACTATTTTTTAATTTTCCAATATGTACTTATAGAAAAAAGTTGACTCCTTTAACTGACACAGCATTCACCTTTTATACACGTGGTTTGAGGCAAAAAAAATGTCATTTTAAGGTAGGGAAGATGGTCATTTGATTGAAAATGACCATTTGCTTGAAGAGAAATCCTACTCGGATTCTGCCTCTTTGGTAAAATAACGTTATTTTATAGAGGTAAAATGACTGTTTTAGGAAAACTTGAAACGACCATTTTGCCCTCTAAAGTAGCCATTTTGGGAAAACACAAAACAACCATTTAAGTGGCAAAATGACACAATTTTGCCCCTAGTGGCCCAAACTGTGAAATTTTCATTTTAGTACAAAACGTTTTTCAATTATAAAGCATTTTTCCTTTTTTAGATGCTCCTTTTTCATAATCAATTATAAAGCCTAAAGATCTTCAAGTCAGACATTAACATGCCTATTTATTAGAACTTTTTTCCCTTTTTCATCATTAGGCAATCTAAACACGAGAGCCTTGAAACACAGTGTTTACTACTAGCTACTTCAAATAACTTTATTTTCATCATTATTCATCCTGTCACATTTTTATGGCTAGTACTCCCTCTATGCTAGCTCAGTGTGACCCGATTACTTAGGAAACATAATTTATGCATTGAGAAGTACTATTCATGAAATTGGGAGTTTTAAAAGTTACATTTCTTTCCCATCTTAAAAAATTTTATCCTCAAAATTTATCTAGTTCAAATAGGTGCATGTACAGCTCCCTCATTTGTTGTTCACTTTTTAAAGTTACTTTTTGTGAGTTATGATGTTTCCATAGTACTTTCACCAGTGGCACTACTTTATTGTATAGCTCTTTGGCCTCATGCCCTAGGTACTAGTTTGATTCTTCTTCATATGAGAGATTTGGTTACACCTCTATTTCTTCGGTTGTAAGCACAAGTGAAGGATTATATCTATATTTCTTTAGCATTGAGATGTGAAATACTTCATGAATCTGCAGTAATTTTAAGGGTAATGTTACTTTATAAGCCATTGGCCCTATAAGTTCAATGACATCATATGGGCCAATAAACCTTGAACTCAGCTTACCTTTCCTACAAAATTAGAGTATCTTCTTCCAATGTGATGTAACACCTAAAAAATCACAATATTATGAATAATACTTATCAGGACATAAATAATGTTTTTTGAGGTCGAGTCACACTAATTTTACTGAATGGAAGTATTAATCATAACATAATTTTGGATGAAATTTGAAGTGAAAACAAAGTCATTTAGTTTGCTAAAAACTACTATTAACTTTTATGACAGTGGTACATAAATAATGGCCTAATTTTAGCTGAATCATAAAATAGTCAAATTTTTCACAGAAAATTTTAAGATTGATACAACTTGATATTTAAATATTTCAAATAGTCCATTGGCACTATAATTAGAATTTTTGGATATCGAGAAGCATTTTTTTCTAAATTGACTAAAGTTTAAAAGTTATTTTTAATAAGTTTTTTTGCTATTTTTTAAGCTCAGGTTTTTAATGGCTTATGAGGTATGGTTTAAATGAATTTTTGGGAGTTATTTGAAGGAAAGAAAATGGGATCTCAAGTTTTAAGAAAAAGGAAGAAGAAAAAAATTAGATTTTTTTTTTCTAAAATCCACACATGTGTATGAGGGTCAAATGAGAAATAAAAAGTCAATATGGGAATAGTTATCATTTACCTCACCCTTCCCTTACTATTCATGGCCAAAACACTTACGAAGAGAAAAACGTCCATTTTTCTTCCTTCATTCCTCCATTTAACACCAATTAAGCCATCTAAAAATAAAGATAGCCCCTCTATAGTCCTTAGACACTAATTTTGGCAAGAAATCACAGAAAATTTGAAAGAATTTCACAGTTTTTGTTTGAGGTAAATAGTAAACCCATTTTGATTAAGTAAGTTTTTTGAGTTCCAATATTTTTCCCATGTTCTCTAAGTGACCAAGAGTATGTTTTTGTAGTTAGTTTAGATTATGAAAGCCTATCTAATTTTATACAATTTTTTATGAAATGAATCAGTGTTGTACAATTGAGTAAAGTGACAAATGAAAAGATAAAGGAAAAAGAAGGCATAGATAAGTCTCATGAGTGTATTTTGACTTAGGAAGTAAGTGTAATTAAAGAAAATTGTTGATTATATCATGCCTTAAGTGTTAAAAATGTGTGCATGTGTGTGTATGGTTACGAATATTCAATGTGCATGGTAATTAATGCTATTATCTTATGATATGCTATGATATAAGTATGTTATTATGTTTCATTAATGAACAAAGTGATGGTTTGAGTGTGAAATTCGTATGACCAAATGATGTTCTTATGTTTATAGAACATTGTCTGTTCTGTGTTGTAATGAAGGAAAATATTATATTAAATTAGGCATAAAATGTATTATACAATTCATTTTAGATGACATATCATGATGAAGATATGGAAAATGAATGATTTTAATGAGCATTATGATATGGCTAAAAATGCATGAAGGATATGCTTAAGTGCATATTGAACAATTATGCAAGTTTTATGTGTTATGTGTATTTAAATAATGCTAGGTATTTATGGTATATGCATGGATGTTAAATAAATGACTTTCATGTGTAAAGTATACAGGTGGCTGAAAGGTGGAACATATTGGTTAAGAAATGTTTAGTTTATACATGCATGAAAATGAGGTTATGAAGGATAGAAATGAGCTTAATTAAGTTAATGTTAGAAAATATGTATGTATTTTTTAAAAGGAGATTAATTATGTTTATGCTTATACTTAGGCCAAAATTTGCTTGGCATAGTATGCTCAAGTTATATTTTGGTATTGAATATGAAATTTTAATGTGTTAAAGAAGTTATACAAGTGCTTTTTGAAGAGCTAGTATGGCTGAAATTGTCATGGACATTTTGTTATGCTGTTAGTTATGATAATATAACTTATGATTATGTTAATGGGTATGTTATAAGAATTGGAAATTTTTTACGATATTAAGGCTTTATGTGTGCACAACTTGTAAAATGGGCATCTATATGCTATATGACATCATTCTATGCATTATTCATGGATATAATGCCATCATTATGTTTCATAAGTGTATAGTTAATTAAAGAACAATAATAATAAGAAAATGGAAAATATGGATTTTATAAGTTAATTAAGCT
>CANXYI011562129.1:0-10679 GCA_948208565.1 Hura crepitans | reverse complement strand
AAAGTCTGTTAGGAATGAAAACTTGGAAAGGCTTCCTAGGTAAAACACAGACTAGATAATAGGGCAAAAACCCCCCTTTTTAGTGCATTTTATTCTAAAAAAAACCTAAAGCAGAAGCGGGCTCCCATGAAAAATTTCTTCTTCTCCAGACTGCACAACATCAAGGCCGAGAATTATTTCAACAAGAATTCTTAGGCATGTAGAGAAGAAGATAAATAAATATATACTCACGCAGAGGGATAGAATGTTTGTGTAGCCTTCATCATAGGCCAGCAGTGCACTTAAAGAGAATGGTCCTCTCCTCGGGACCCATCTACCAGCTAATGATGGTAATATGCCTAGTGCATTAATGACCTCATATGGGTAGCAAGGAATGCAAGTCGGACAGCAAGGTAATGTATCAGAGGAGTGAGACACACCAAAATTATAGCAAATTCCTCGGGTAGGAGGCATAATTCTTGATGAGAAAATTGGAAGATGTGGAATTGTAGGTCCCAAAATGAGGTTATTACTTAGAGAAAAGACTGATTGAGATGTACTTTTCGAAGAAATTTCAGCCCACTATAGGGAGCCAAGGTGGAAGTCGCCTATATAGATGGGAGATCAAGAATTTTATGAAGTTTTTGAAGAAACTCATCACTCATTATTGAGAAAAGAAGGAGAAATTCAAGTGGCACAAGGATCTATACATACATTAGTGAATTTATATCTTAAAAAGGTGGAAAATGAGCATTTTGGACAAAAATGGGCATTTTTGGCTAGAAAATGGGTGTTTTATAGTTGAAAATGGTTGTTTTCAAGCCAGAAAATGGCTGTTTTGGTTTGACCAAAAATGGTCATTTTTAGTCCTCAAAATAGCTTTTTCATTGCTTAAAATAGCCATTTTCTCAAGGCCAAAATGGCTATTTTGAATCAACAAAAATAGTTATTTTCCTTTACTCTATAAGGTTCATTTTTTCCATTTTTTTGTCATTTTCATACATTTTATCATCTTTTTCACTTAAACACTATATATGTGCACATAAGCATGCCACTATAATACCAACAAAGCCGCCCATGCTACCAACCTATGCCAAAACATGTGGCAGTGTTGGGCTGGCTTATTGATGAAGAAGTTGAGCAGTTCAGATGCCTTTCCACGGTCACACAGATAAGGAATCACTACCTGTACACCCAGACACTACGAGACTTAAGAGTGCTAGATAGAGTAGACCAACTACTTGCTCAAGTGGGATGGCAGGAGTTCTACCTATAGAGGTGCACCACTAATCCAGCCATTACCCTTGAGTTTCTAAGCAACTTTTATTTTTGATAGGCATACCCGAGCAATGCATTCACCATCTACTTCACTACCCTCGAGAACCGATTCAACATCTTAATTCTCTAGTTCACCAAGTTACTATGCCCACTAGCTGATAGAGACACAGAGTTCCTAAAGAACTTAAATGAGCACTGGGAGTCCATTGGTCGGCTAGGCATGGTTTATAATACTAACTAGACCAAGGCATCTACCATTAGAGACCCAGTCCACCACTACTTGTTTTGGGTCTCGACTATTAGCTACTTGGGGCGTGTCGGCAACATTGGTCAGTTGAACTAGATCGAGCTATATAGTCTTCAAGCCATGGAGCATAGCGTCCAGCTTAACCCAACCTAGACCATGCTCGAGCATCTCCATTAAGCCAGCCAATCCTTAGGCAAAAGGATCATCATTGGAGGGGTTGTCATAGCCATCCTATTGGGATTAGGCATCCTAAAGCAGCTTCTCAGTGCAACCGTTTGATAGTAGTTGTGGGTTGATAGAGACACCTGTATAGCTATTGGGATTATAAGGGCCCACTCCTAGGCACCAATCAGCTATAGACTACTAGTAGCTACTGAGCTAGATCAATAGGTAAGAGAGTAGCAAGGAGGGGATGACCAGTTCGTACTCAACCTCAAAGAGCTATTAGGGGCAGACTCGTCTCCTTAGAGGTTGGCTCAGCAATAGAGGATAGATAAGGTGGGCTCATCTTCTTCAGCACCTCCTCTATCACCATTCGAGACTCTTTTATAAGGCTTGGAAGCCCATATGGCAGAGCAGCTCCATCACATCAACCCAGATCTTAGCATGAGGATCGAAGAGTTCGAGCATCCGACATCTAGGAGGTTAGACATGATGGAGATAGAGCTCTAGACACTTAGGGATCAAAGACAACCTCCAGCTCCCTAGGCTTTTATTTTATTTTATTTCATTTTTTTGTGTACATATTATTTTAGGACACAAGTTTTGTACTCAAAAGCATTCATTTATAAAATTATCATATTCTATTTATCACTTTTATCCTTTTGGCAAAACATTGATAAAATAACAAAATAATAAATTGTAATAAAATAATAAAATAAATATAATATAATATAAAAAATATATAATAAGTAATGAATAAATAAATAATATATATACATAACAATAAAAAAAAGAAGAAAAAAAGAGAGAAGAGAGACGAAGAAAAGACATAAAGATAATAGTTTTCAAAACCATGACATGAATTCAAAAAATGCACTCACACACACAACATGCATCCATATTGCAAATGACCTTTGATGACTAACACATTTTACTTCCTTTTCTTTACACAGGGGGCAAGCAAAATTTTTTAGGCAACATCACAAATGCACCAATAATAGCCTTGCACCATTTGCTCAGTTGCAAGGAGAAAGAATGGCAACTCATTGACAACAAATCCTTTTGAGAGTCAACTTCAGGTGCAACATCTCGTAGCACTGCTTAAGTTCTAGTGTAATATCTCAAAGCACTACCTGAACCAAATTATCTTCGAGTGTGACATCTCACAGCACTACCCAAGTTTAGGTGTAATGTCTTAAAGCACTGCTTGAACCAAATTATCCTTGGGTGCAACGTCTCACAGCACTACTCGAGTTCAGGTACAATGTTTTAAAGCACTGCTTGAATAAAATTATCTTCGGGTGGAATGTTTGTAGGACTACTTGAGTTTAGGTGTAATGTCTCAAAGCACTTCTTAAACCAAATTATCTTTAGGTGTAATGTCTCATAGCATTGCCTGAGTTCAGGTATAATGTCCCAAAGTACTGCCTAAACAAAATAATCTTAAGGTGTAACATCTTACAACACTACCTAAGTTCACATGCAATGTCTCAAAGCACTGCCTGAACCAAATTATCTTCGGGTGCAATGTCTCACAGCATTGCCCTAATTCAAATGTAATGTCTCAGAGCACTACCTGAACCAAATTATCCTTGGGTGTAATGTCTCACAGCATTACTCGAGTTTAGGTGCAATGTCTCACAAGACTACCTGAACCAAATCAACTACGGGTGCAATGTCTCTAGCACTGTTGAGACCCTATCAACTTTGATCACAATGATTCTTACAAAAGGATCATCCCATAAGGTATGTGTCTCTTTCTTTTTTGAACTTTGGGTTACCTCACACACTATATAGTCGCCTCCCTAAAGTTGAGGGCAACTGTAAACACTGTGTTTCTAGGGCTCCTATGTTCGGTTTGCTTAATGATGATGAAAAGGACAAAAATCCTAATAAATAGGGTTTTCATATCTAGTTTGAAGATCTCAAAAGTTATCTTTAAAAAAAAGACCTAAAATGGCCGTTTTCCTAAGAAAATGGTAGTTTTGCAAGATGCGCCGTTTTCACAGGAAAACGGCTGTTTTCGAGTCGAAATAACCATTTTGATCCGAAAATGGCTGTTTTCACCCAAAAATGGCTATTTTCTACCTTGGGAAGCATGCATAAAATTTGAATGGATTTTTCCAAAAGAAAGTTGGTATTTTTATGAAAAAGACACCAAAAAGCAAAAATACACTCTTAAAACACTATTTTTTGAGATTTCTAAAGATTTAGTCGTAATTTTTTAGCCCGATCGAGATCTTCTCTAAAGGAAAATATACTCAGTGTGTCAACTGACCCTTTTTTCTATTGTTTTTATTTTTTCTTTTTGCCTTATCCATCTACCAGTTAGATATGATATTTTATTTGTGCAATATTTTTATATTTGTGTGACTGTTCATTTTAATTTTATTTTTGTCTGTCTATTTATTTTTGCTTCGCATACTAATATTTTATTTTTATTGTGATGCGAGTTGTTTGATTTATTAGGACCTAATTATTATTTCTTTTCGTCGTATACTTAAATCACAGTGAAGTAACCTTTTAATGACCTTTTATTTCTCACTGTCTATTTTATTATATGCTCTATGTGTTCTTCTGTTGATTCCCTTATTTCTTTCTCTTTTAAGTTATATTGTATTTTAGATGCTCTAAAATGTAATTTTATTTCTATTGTTTATTATTTGTTTGGTTATAATGTAATATAGGTAATTACCATGTAATATATTTTTATTGTCGAATTATTTCCCTGTATATTCCATGAATGTTGTAATAAATAGAAAATGATTTTTTTTTGCACATTGAACAAATAATCAAAACTTTTTTTACTTAATTAATTGGTGTTTTACAAATAAAATGGGTTTTGATTTTTCTTAATAAAAATCATAATAATAAAAATTATTTCCTAAAATGGACATGCAAGAGCCAAAGTTCTCGAGCTAATTAATAACCTGATTTTATGTATGACAATTTTATTTTAAATCTCAATACATTTTGTGAATGCCGCATTAGGTAGAAAATAATCTTTGCACATTAGAAAGAAATAATAATCAAAATCATTTTATACCCAATTAAACAGTGCTTTATTAATAAAATAGATTTTTTTTGATAAAAGTCATGATAATAAAATATGTTTTCTAAAATTGGCATGCAAGAACCAAAGTTCTCAAGACAATTAACTGCTCGATTTCATGTATGTTGTTTCAACTTCAAGAACCTATTTATTTTTCTATAAATATATTTCATGATTCCTCATATGTGAATACGTGATTTATTTTAATTGTGAAATGCTGCTTGAGAAAAAGAATAATATTACAAATTCAAACCAAATTTCCATATTAACTTGAGGTACAAATAAATGTAAGGTTTCAAACCACTCTAGTTTTGGTCTTACAAGGTATTTTCAAACTTTGATTAGGTGGCGACTCTTACCTTGTGGTGCCTAACTTGCTCTTCCTAGGCTAATCAAATAGGACCGACTCAAGATTCCTCTAGTTTCCTTCTCGTCTTTCGAGACTTAAGGAGTGAGGCTTAGGTTAAGTCTTCGGCTATTTTAGTTTGATTGACCCAAAGGAAAAAAGTGTACATGAACACATATAAAGATAAAAACTTACTTTAAATTACCTAAAATTGTGAAAAATTAAGAAACACAATGATTGGCCTATACAATTAGGCAACCTAGATTAGATAAGTTAACTAGTTAACTAAGAATAGATAGCAACTAGTAGGGTACTTAGGTGCCCCTAGGCTGGTGTTGTAGCCATATTGGTCTACAAAGCCTTTACATATAACATAGATAAGTGCAGTAGTTATATCAATTTGTAGAGCCACTACACTCATCTAAGATGGTTTAGCAGCTATATAGGTCTAAGTACTACACACATATTTATATATCATTACATGTTTAGGCTATTACAATAGCTGGATCAATCTAAAGAGGCCACTATACACTAATAGGCTAGTGGAGCAACCTTATAGGTCTCTAAAGGCCATTACACACATATACAACCTATATGGCTTGAGAGTCTTGTTATCCAATTTTGAGTAATTGTCTCATAAGTATAGGTAAACAAATAAATAATTTGATGAAAAAGTTTAATGAGAATAAGATTAATGGTTTATGAACATGGTCATAATTTGTGGTATAATGAGGTTATTAAATTGGTTATTAACTCATATGTGTGTGATTATGATGTTTTTTGTTATGTTGCCATACATGTAATATATGATATTACTAGACATCAGATAGTAGCTAAATAATAATGTATATGCATGTAATGTGATCATGATTATGATGATGTATGTTGAGTTTATATGTATGTATATGATTTCTATATGTCACAAATGATAATGCTTATGTTGTAATGGATAAATACCTCATTATATGAATGCATGTGAACATATATATTACATTGATTACACCACTAAGCATATCACTTAGCGTATCATTATTTGCACTGAGTAGGTAAAAGAACTAATTAAAGCTATAGCCTTAATGTTAAGTAAGCAGTGTCACACTTACCAATAGTGTAGTGGCCTATATTTTAGACCATACTACAATTGCACCAACATGGAATTGTGCAATGCCCCTACTAGACCTTATAGCTATTACATTGGCATGAGATATATATATATTTGCAATAAGTGTATATACAGTGACCCAATTAGACATTACTGTTACTGCACAAACATAGGGTTATCTAATGGCCCTACTAGACCTTACTGCTATTGTACCACCATGAGATACATATATCTATAATAAGTGTATGTGTAGTGGCCTTAGTGCAGTTTACTATTATTGCATTAGCATGAAATGGCACTGAAGTACCCTAGCAGTTGCTATCTATCCCTAATTGATGAGTTAACCTATCAAGTAAGTTATCTTACTCATATGAGCTATTGTTAATTCTCATTACATTCTTTTATCAATTATTTCATGCCATTGAACATCATAAGAAATCGAATCATATTCATAATAAGCATCAACATCATATTTCACTCATATAAGCATATAAATAAGACTTGCATGAATTATTATCATTATAACATATTTACTTACACCCATCATAAAACATATTTATGTTTTGGAATTCATACCATGTCGATATTATTCATAACTCACTTCATTACTAGGCTTTGCTACTTACATTTCATGAATTGGAGTTTATTTATTCACTTAATTAGCCATAAGGCTATATATATATATAATATATATAGTTAATTAGTTAGTGTGTGTGTGTGTGTATCTCCATTCCTTGCTAATGTCTTTAATTTCTTATGCAATTAACTATTTTTGCTGACTATTTATATTATCCCCAGTTATTCCTTTTGAAATATTTCTTTCTGTACTTGTTATTCATTTATAATTTTCTTTTATTTTTGTTATTCTTAGTGTAATGCTCGTAATTTTTCAATAATTTAATAAGGGCCCTAAATGGTGAATAGTACTTTCAAGAACCTGAAGTGCGTTGAGGCCATAGGATAATAGAAATGGTTAAAACATAAATATGGGTGAAATTTTAGGATCAAATTGAAGTCATTTAAGGGGTGAAAATAGACTGTAAAGTTTGCTTATAGGTGTCCCATAAATTGTGACCTAGTTGAAGCTAAATGAAAAATATTTTAAAAAGTGCTTAGAAAATTCTAAAAATAGCACAACTGAATGGTAAAAAATTATAATTAAACCAATGGAACAAATTTTGGAATTTTTTGAGATTAGGAAGTAATTAAACATAATTAATTCATAATGTGTTTACCTAAAAGAATAATTTTTTTGGAGAAAAATTCTGGGATAATTAACATACTGATTTTAATAATTTTTAAATCCATTAGTTAAATTTTTGGAGCATTAGAGCATGAAATATAAATTTTTAGCGATGAATTAGCTAAGATTAAATCCTAGCCATCCATGTTACACTTGGCACCATCCTAGCCATCCTTCTCATACATGAAAGTGGACTTTAGATGTTTCAAACCAATATTTCTACCCCTCTTTTCCCTCTTAAAGTCAGACACCTTCTTCTTCCTTGGAACTTTAGATTTCTTCTTCATCTCACCTATTAAAACTATACCAAATTAACTTAATACATCAAAATTACCTCCATGCTCCCCTCTCTCTAACTCAAGTGGAAATTCATCTTTTGGAGGCTTAAAAAGAGACAAATTCAAGGGGTGTGAATAGTGCTCAAGGTGAACAAAAGTGGTAATTTTTAACTTTTAAGGTGGGGTTTAAGATATATAAGGTGCTTATGGATTTATATTTTTAGTAAGTTGTATGTAGAAATTTTCAGTAATTTTCAAAGATGACATATGTGTATGTTTATAGGTAGAGAAGGAGGAGAGGTGGAAAGAAGAGAAAGACAAGATTGAATGGAGATTTGAGATCAATTTGGTGAGAAAAGTAAGTGAATTTATTGATTCATGCTTTTTATTTATTAATTTGCATAAATTATGTTATGTACATATGTATAAAAGTGTATGTTTACATAGTGTGTCATGTGATTTGCATGAGATTGATTAGAAATGGTATGTACACATTATTTTGAGCCTAAATGATGTGAAAAATATGAAAGAAATGTGAGGCATGTTGAAGTACCTAGTGGTTAAAATTCACATATAAAAAATTCATGGAATTTAAAAGGTAATAAATAGATAAATGTGTATGTTTAGGCTAATTAAATTAGTATAATATAATTTGAATGTTTACATGGAAAAATATGATGTTTGCAAATAAAATGTTAGGTTGGCCAAATGGATAATGGTAGGGGTAATGAAGACCTAATATGACTATAAACATATATATAAGTAGAATGTTAACTAAAGAAAATAAATTTATGTAATTAACATAATTTGAGACCAAATCTTTAATTTGGTTGATTAAAGGAATTTTGGTTAAAAGACATGAGATAAATTAGACTTGAAATAAATGTAAAGTATGAAATGAAGAGAAGTCAACATGAAAAAGGAAAAAAAAAGGGAGAGAATTGGAGTAAATATGATAGGCATGGGACTTGAAAATGAGAAAAAAAAAGGAGAGGGAAGAAAATAATAATAATATGATATTTGAATTTTAAGTAGATGAGTATTTGATATACCAAATAAAGGAGTGAAGACTTAATGAACATAAACTGAGGCCCATATTAATTAGACACTTACTGGATAGGTTGACTAATTAACTAGGGAGTAGCAGCTGCTAAGAAACTTTAGTGTCTTAACAACTTGATTTATAAGGACGACTATGAGATGATATTGATTAATTAATGATAATATGTGTGTCCAACCACCTTAAAGACCATGAAGGACCATTACACAACTTATGATGATGGTAGGTGCAGTTGCCCTATGGTCCACAATAGGCCACTGCACACTTTGAGATTTGATATAATAAAGTGCAGTTGTCGAGGTCTATAATGTGGGCCTGTGTACAACTTATAAGATGGAGTGTAGCCATCAAGATTTGGGATGCAAACCCCTATACAATCTTGATGATTATGATAATATATGATATTATGGAGTGTGGCCAGTGAGGTCTAAAATGAGGGCCCCACATACTGAGATCCCGTTATCTAGTGTTAAAAGGATAGTCTTCTAGATATAGGCTAATAACTAAATACTGAACATGACTTACTTAAATGAGATATATATGAATAGACAATTTAAATAAAAGGAACACTTAATATATTTGAATCTCTATATAATAATACTGTATGTAATGACTATTTATGATGTAAGCTAAGTGTGGACATGTTGGCATGTTGCATGATGCTTGACTTAAACACTATTATGACACCTCATCCACGAAATGGCTTAATGTATGACATAACGTATGACATGATACATATGGTATGAGATTAAATGTATGAATCATTAATTTTACTTACTAAGTATATGCTTAGCATTTTGGGTTTCTAATGCATAAGTTGTAGATAGATCATGTGGTTTAGCCTCAGTAAGGAAGCAACATAGCAGACAACTCTATTTTGGGTATATATTATGTTTCTTAGTTTTGATCCTATAACATTTAGATGCACTTATGTACAAGACATAGATAGTGATGTAAGAATGATAGTAAAGATGTATGTCATAAACTGATATTATATAATGTGTCCTCTGAATTATATGTGTGTACTATTGATGTTGATGAGGTATTATATGGATTAGAAGGATCCTATAGGCTAAGTTGTGAATGTATTGGATATAGAAGTGTTCATTTGTTAGGTTGAATTTTTTGGATTTTTCCCCGGATAGTAGCTATGCTGCTAGATTTTTAATAAAATTTCTTTAAAGTGCTTTGAGAGTTATAATGGATTTGACCCACCTAGGAGTTTGTATGGCATCCAAACTAAATGTAATAGAATTAAATGGGGCTAAATTAAAGCTAAGGAACCTTTATTAATTAAGGTTACATATGAAGTTAAGCAAGTCGAGGGAGAGAGAAATATCATAAGGGGTGACTTACCGGGAAGTGAAATCTCTTGTCCAGTACGGGTAGGAGGTGTTACACTTAATATCTAAGGATTATTATTTGTAACAATTATATATCTTATTAAATTAATTAGTCCACATAATTCCCTTTAGGGTATGATTCATTTTTTAATTTTTAATAATTAATTTTATATACTCTATTTAACTTAATTTCCTAAATATAATCCATTTAATTTACATTATTCCCAATTCTTTTGCATATACACATGCATCATATTTTCTTTTCATTAATTTCCACATAATTAACTTAATTTATCTTACCAAGATATAATTATTTATTTGCACATTACTATTTATATATTTTTGTATTTATTTCTTCTAGCATTTATCTTCTTTTAATTAATTTTTATAACTATTTCAAATATCTTTATTTTTTCTTATTTCATTTCCTTTTTATTCACATCATTATTATTAGGCAAAATTCTTATTTATTTATATCTACCTATATTTCATATTCTCCTTATTTATTTCCATCTACATAATTTCTTTTGTTAACTATACTTATATAATTGTATGCACACATTCCTATATACATATATTCATAAATTAT
>CANXYI011561949.1:0-10607 GCA_948208565.1 Hura crepitans | reverse complement strand
AAAGGTCTCTCTTTTCCAATTGAGTAGATCCATCAAAATAGATCTTTTAACACTCCATTTTCATGAAGGGTTATAGAACTCAAGAAAAAAAAAAAAGAAAGCTCAAGAAAATAATAAAAACACACAATAAAGATGAAAATTAGAAAAATATAGATAAAATAAATGGAGGAGAGCCCCTTAAAAGGGTTTCCTCAGGTATTTACCCCAAATAGAGGATCTCTTTAAGATTTATAAGGCTTGACCACTTTAAGACCAAGAAAAAGGAGAGTTTTTTTCAAGATTTGTAAGCTTTGGCTATAAAGGTTTGGGCTTTATAGAGGTTTTTGGGTGAGGGTCAAGGAAAAAAAAAGGGAGAGCTAGTTGCCAAGTGTAAGATTCCTTTTTTCTTTTTGAAAAAACTCTATTTTCTCTATCTAAGTTAGCCTTTTATAGCTCTCATTAGAAAAGGTTCATGGTCCCCACAGAGAATATTCCTCCAGCCATTTATAAAAGGTGGTCCTTGGACAACCTAAGAAAGTCTTGTTTTACATGGATCTTAAATGTAAAGGTCTGCACAAACTACTTTTGGTTTGTATGGACTTCTACCCTCACAAGATGAGGTTCGTATCGATTTTAGAGACATTTGGCATCATAGTCTATACGAACTATTTATCCTTATAAAAAAAGTTCTGCACTGACATCATGGGATATCCACTAAGGTTTTTCCTTAGGCCTTTTGAGGTGGTTTTAGGTTTTATCTTTTAAGTTATTTTGCTTAGTTTGTGGGTCTCCCTTACATCTCTTGAAAAAATCTAGCATTTGTGAGTTTCATGATTGGAAACTCTCTGAACTAGGAAGCATCTTAAACTTCTGTGTATATACTATGCTATATACAAGGCCCAATGTATCATTTTCTTTGAGCGTCATAAGTAGATTCCAATCCAATTATGGAGAGGAACATTAGGTAGCTATCAAAAAACGTCTTTAAGTACTTAAGAAGAACTAAGTATTTGTTCTTAGTATATAGAGAGGAAGACTTATAGGTAAGCAGGTATATTGATACCAACTTCTAATCTAATAAGGATGATTGTAAGTCTTAATCTGAATACGAATTCACTATGGGTAGGGGAGCAATTATTTGGAAGAGTACTAAATAAGATATAATTGTTGATTCTATAACATAAGCTAAGTACATAGCAGCTTCTAATGTAGCCAGGAAATAGATTGGATCAAGATGTTCAATACTAAATTAGGAGTAGTTCGTAACATTTTAATCCAATACATTTGTATTGCAATAACAATGGAGAAATTACATAGGCTTGGGAACCACAATTTCATTAACTATCTAAACATGTTCTTAGGTGCTATCATCTAATCAGGGAGATCATTGATAGATAAGATGTGAAGATTGAAAGAGTTCCTATAGATCAGAATGTAGCTGATCCTCTCACAAAAGCACTATCACTGGGAAAGTTTGATCAACATGTAAATGCCATGGGTATTAAATACATGAGTTATTAGCTCTACTGTAAGTGGGAAAATGTTAGTTGTACGCCCTAGAACTCATGTAACAGGGATTATTTATCATGTAACATGCAAATTTCATTTATTAATGAAAAGACATTTCTTTAATTAATGAAAAGGCATTTCTTTATTACATAGTGCTTTTATAATACTTATAAAGTCCCTGGTATATAATTATAATGCAAAGGAAATCATGAAGTATCATGAAGTATTCATGATGTGAGATTTTTATTGTAGGCAAATGTGATAATACCAAAATTATCTCTAGTCATAGTATTAATAAGAAGGGACATTGCTAATGCAGATAGACTAACACATGTTATACTTCTTAGACTAGCACATGTTATACTTCTTGACTGGGTTAAGTAATAGTTCTCACAAGCTGTAAGCATGTCAATGCTTAAAGTTAATGCATAAATGCTTGTTTGGGTAGCAAGTTCATTAGAGACCCAACATAAGATCTTAACATGGCTACTTAATCTATGTCAGTAAAAGCATATGATTATATTAGTAGTGCAAGTATCTTTAGACTTGAGACCACTAACTATCTTAAGTGTGGAGTGGTGTACTTTAACTCCATTGCTTTTACTTCAAACAAGAAGTATACATAGCTAGGAGGTTGGGTATATCATAAAGTGCTTGAATATTGGGTAATGGTCAAAAAAGGATTCCCCATCCTAAATTATAGTGGGGAATTTATCTCATAGTTCTAACATATTATCTTTATTTAAGAAACTTTGGCTAAAGTAAAATGCAAGTGTAAATGAGATTCATAAGGGCATTTTGTGAATAAAGATAAAAATATTATAACTAATATGTTCAAGGCTTAACTAGACATATTTAATTAGGCATTGAGTTGACATAAGTCCATACTTAAACCTGAATGAAATAAAAGATGGTGAAATGAGTTTATTGCAAGATAACTATATATGGAAGGGTTAAGTCAAACCACTTGAATTTTTGACACATGGGTAGTCATAATACATGGCTAGATGCCTCTCATGACTTGCATACAAAAGAATTATTAATTGAGAATGAATTATGATTTAATGAGACTAAATCATAAAATAACTAATTAGATTAGGATTCTTATTCACCGTGTACTGTGTGCCTCAAAAACTTATAGAGTCACACATGTAAAGCATTTGAGATGAAAATTAAATTTGTAAATATTTAATGATATGAGATGTTATTCAATATTAGAGAAATAAGAAATAAAAATAAAATTAGGCTTAGAGTCCAATTAAATGTGTTTAGCCCAAAATTAGGGTTAGATACATAGGGCCTAAAAGGCCTAATTGAGGATTTTATTTTAATATAATTTTTTGTCAACATTTTAAGAGTTTAAAAGCCCTTAAATTAGGTCTAAATTTGATTTTAATTGGGGCCTAAAAGTCCTCAAATGGCTATGAAAAGATAGGTCAAAATTTAACATGTATAGGCCTAATAAAAGGGCTATGCACATAGTACAATAGAAGGGCCAAATGTTGGGCCTTAAGGGAATTTTGGGTCAGATTTTTAAAAGGCTATAAATACCTTAAAAAATTACCCTCCACACCCTCTTTCACCATCTTCTATGTTTACACAAAATTTACCATAGGAAGATAATTTTTCTTCTTCTTCTTCTTCTCCAATCTAAAAAGCGTTACTAGCTTTTAGGTTTTTTTGTTGTTCTCTTATCTTAAATTCTTGTGTGAATACCTTAAAGGTATTCTTAATAAGGATCACTATAGTTTGTGACAACCCAGTAATGTGAAAGAAGAAAAGGAACTTTACATGGATAATGGTAAGGTACTCTAAACTATTTTTTTTTGTTATCCATGCTCACTTTTAAATCTTTAGTGTAATATCAATGTTTGATTTTCATGAAAAATTTTAAATTTTTAATGCATATGCCTCGTGAGAACCAACATTGTCAAAATGGAAAGACGTAATTCAAGGAAAATTGAATTCACATTCAAAACATAAAGTTTTTGGGCCTTAAGTCTAAACATTTAAAGGTGTAATGCTAATGGGCATAAATGGGTATTAGTGAGGAAATTTAATAAGAAAAATGAAACTATAAGATATAAAGCACAATTAATGCCATAAGGATTTTCTTAAAGACCCAAACCTAGCATTAATTATAAAGAGACTTATTATCTAGTGGTGGATGCAATTATTTTTATATATTTTATTAATATGATGATATATGAAAAAGTTTATATGCCTTTAATGGATGTCGTTACAACTTATTTGTAAAGCTCACTTGATATTGAAATTCATATGAAAATCCCTAAAGAATTTAAAATGACTAAACCATGTAAATAATCTCAAGAAGTTCGTTTAATAAGATTACAAAAATCACTATATGGATTAAAGCAATCTGGACAAATGTGGCATAATCATCTCAATGAATATTTGCTAAAGGAAGCTTATAAAAATGATTCAATTTTTATATCTTTTCTATTAAAAATATCAATATCAAAATTTGTTATAATTATTCTATATGTTAATGATTTAATTATCATTGGAACTCCTAAAATGCTTCTAAAAGTATTATATTATAAAGAAAGAATTTAAAATAAAAGATCTTATAAAGACAAAGTTTTATCTCGATTTGCAAATCAAGTATTTGAAGATGAAATTTTTGTTTATCAATCAATTTATATAGAAAAGATATTGAAGTAATTTATATGGATAAAACACACCATTGAATACCCTAATGGTTGTGAGAGCACTAGTAATAAATAAAAACCTAATTTGTACTCCAGAAAATAATGAACTTCTTAGTATTAAAGTGTTATAAGTGCACTGATGTATCTTGCTAATAACACAAGACCAAATATAGTGTTTGCTATGAGTTTATTAGCAAGATTTAATTCTTTTCTAATACAAGGACAATGGAATAACATTTAGCATATTTTTAGATATCCTTAAGGAATAATTGATATAGGATTATTTTATTCTAATAAATTTAAAGCGCATTTAGTTGGTTATGCAAATGTAGGATATTTATTTGATCCACACAAAGCTCGAACATGAACATGCTATCTATTCACTTATGGAAGCATAGCTATATCACGATAGTTTACAAAGCAAATCTTAGTTTCTATTTCTTCAAATCATATAGAAATAATTATAATGCATAAAGAAAGTTGAGAATATATTTGTCTAAGATTATTAATCCATCATATCTAAAAAATATGTAACTTGTCTTTTAAAGAGAATATTCTAACAATATTATATAAAGATAATGCATCATACATAGCACAACTAAAAAAAGGATACATCACAAATGATAGAATGGAATATATTTCACCAAATTTTTTTCACTTATGATTTTCAAACAAAAAGTGAAATAAATGTTCAACAAATTCATTCAAGTGAGATTCTAACAAATTTATTCATCAAGATATTACCCATTGCTACATTTGAAAAGTTAAGATACAGTATTAGAATGTATAGATTCAAAGATGTGAAGTGATGCCTTTATGAGGGACAGTAAAACACATATTGTACTCTTTTTTCCATAGCCAGCATTTTGTCACATAGGGTTTTTCTTATAAAATTTTTAATAAGGCAACTCATTATGTGTATTATAAGTATAATGTACTATTTTTCCTTCACTAGGTTTTTTATCTCATTAGATTTTTTCTAGTAAAGTTTTAACAAAGAATATTATTTAATAGATATCCAAGGAGAGTGTTGTTAATTAAAGCTTTTAATATGGCTATCCATAACTCTAAACAACTCCTTTCTATTTATTATTTTATAACTAAATATTTATTATAGTTTACATAACTTATAAATTGAGACTTCATGTATTTAAAGAAAGACAAGTAAAAAAAAAGGAATAGAAATAATATATTTACCTTAATAATATTTCTTTCTAACATTATCTCTACTTTCTCATGCTTATACAAATAATATACTTTATTTTATGATATGATTCATTTTTTTTACCATTCCAAAATAAAATAACAAAATATTATATATCCTAAAATTATATCTTTCCATTTATATGTTAAAATGTTAAGTGTATCACGCCTTACAATGCAACCCACTTTTTAAAAGTTAGATAAGTTAAAAAAATCATTATTTTTTTAAAAAATGTAAAATAATAGTGTAAAAATGTGTTGCACCATAATGGATCCTCCATTTATATACTCCACTCATGGTTAAGAAATGTCCTATATCACCAAATTTAGCTATTAGATAGATTTAGATTAAATTGAATCGAGTTTAGGGTTCATTTAACTTAGTAGCTTAAGTCAGCTGATAGTTGATAGTTATTGTTGATATATGATAATCGATAGTTAATGGCCAAATTATTATGAGCGTTTAATAAAATTTTATAAGTGGCAAAAGTTTTTTTATTAAATTACTATTAGGGATATAATTTATTTTTATACATAGATATATATTCTGTTCAAAAATATCTCATGCGCATATATGAAAATAATTAATAGTATAATTAATTTAATTATTTTTATTTATATATTTAATGTTCATTTTTATTATTTGAATTTCTAATTCGTTGAAATAAAATAATAAAAATTATGAATATTAATATTATATCTAAATAAAAAAAATACTAAATCAATTATTAACTAATGAGAAAAACTTAAAGATGAAACTTTAAAGCAATAGCTAATTAGAGCTAAAATTAGCTATTAAAGTATTTACCAAACACTTTTAGCCAAGCTATTGGGTATAAAATAGTTAACTTTTAATCCCAGTAGCTAAATAAATAGCCTCTTAATTTTTTTTATGTCCATGTCTAAAAAAATTGTTTGTTCAAGCCCATCTAAGTGCAATCAAGTTTTGTTCGAATTGGGTTCAAGCTCTCAAAAAAATAAAAATAATATTATATTATAAGAATATAAAAGTGTTTTAGTCTATAATAATGACCAAAGATAAGCCGAAGTAATAAAATGGAAGAGAGAAAAACCTAAGTCCACACAAACTAACATGATAGTAAGTCTGCATAGACATGATATAATGAAGTTCACACGAACTCTAAAAGAATCGAGCCCATAGCCCATAGTCTAGTTTGACTTCCAAAGCCTTAGGTCCACACAAACCTTTTTTCCATAGTGAGGTCTGTATAGAATTTGTTTTAGAAAAGCTACTAGAATTTTTTACTTTCCTATCTAGTTTGATTATTGCAATTTGAATAAATTTTTATTCACAGGGCCAGCTGAGCCTTACCAACCCCACTAGAGGCCTATAAATAACCTTTTCATCCACTAAATAGGGAGGAAAAAAAGATAATGGAACTCTGTCAAAATCATGCAAAGGAACCTTTATTAAAAGAATTCTCTTTTCATCTTAATCTACTTGAAGCCTTAATGAAAGATAAAAAATTAAGGCATCAATCTGTCATTTACACTTCATTTATCCATTTAATTAACCAATAATCTCTAAGGATTGCCTAATATGTGAAGAGATTGCATAGTAATTCCCATGCTGATATAAGAGTAGGTTAACATGTGTATCATATTCTATTTCATGTTTTGAGTCTTCTACATATTAATTTAATCTTGTTTGCTATTTTGTTCTCTCTGGATAGTCTGCATAAACCCCCTCTCTTGAAGATTTATGTCTATATGGATTGTTTCATATGTCTTAGTTATTTTGGTCTATCCAGACTTATATTTAATAACAAAATTATTTTATGTGATCAACATTTTGTTTCTCATATAATCTTTCAATGATTATTATTAAGAAATAGTGTGTGTTGCATCCCCGAATATAATAGTTATATGTTATTTCATCATATTAAATTTTAGATCTGTTGTATTCTTTTGATCCTCATTTCTAATACATGATAAGTAGATTGAGTTCTTGAATGTCTAAGAAAGTCCATGCAGGCCTCCTATCACTGGGATTTAGATCCATGTGGACCTTTTCTCTCTTTTTACCTCTTTATTTTTGGTCTATAAAAACATTTAGTTTTGAAAATAGTTTTGTGTTTTAGTTTTTTTACATGACTATTTGTTGATCGATATATAATCTATTTTCTATAATGAACATGATCCTATATGCATAATGTATATGTTGATCTCATATAATGATAAGTACGCTACAAGGTCCTTATGGACCATTATTATTATTACTAACCATTCTATTTTGAGATGTGTAAGTTTTGTTTATTCTTATGGAAAGTGAAAGTTGCACAGACCTCTTATGTAGAAAGTAGATGGACCAAAGATTGAAATATTGTTAAGTTTGTAAGGACTTGACGCCGCTCCAGAATAGTAGACTCTGATCTTTTATTTTCTTAAGTTGCATTTTCTTTTATTTTGTACTCTCCTTTAAGGACTTTCTTGTTATATTTTTTGGGTTGTAATAGATAGTTAATTTAATTCTATTTTACACATAAAAGGTAACTTCACAACAAATAATTTTATTTAATTAATTAGAGTTTTCTTCTAATAAAATAGTTTTGACTTTTTATTAATAAAATTTAGAAAAATAAAAAAAAGTATTTTAATAAAGGCCGATCTCTTAGAAATAAGAGTTGCAATTATTATTAATTCATATGGAATTACAGATAATTGTTAGGTCATTAAAAAATTAATTAATGACTCATTTTGTATATGTATAATATTTTTTGGATATTTCATGTTTCAATAATCATATCATTTCTTTTAATTTACCATTCCTTGTACATAAAGGTGACATGTATGTTTTAAATTAAATTGCTTTCTTGTATGATATGAGTTTAATAAAAATGTTACAATACAAAAAGTGGTATATTATGAGGACATAAATAAGATTGAATTTCAAACCCTTTTTGGGCAAAAGATCAGTAAGTCCTAGTGTTGTGCTAAGTGGTGACTCTATCACAACCGTTTCATCTTGCTTATAGTGGCAACTCCATTAGAGGTGAGAATTGAATCCAACAGTTTCCAAATAATATACATATTAATATTCTAACTTTTTTTTATCAATCCCATGCATTTCATAATTTATAAGTTGTGTCCTTTTTTACCTTACATGGCATTGTGAATCATAAACCCATTTTTCACTTAAATTTTAGGAATTGCTAGCATATCTATCACTCACAAGTCTTGTACCTTTAGGTGTATCAAATGGTGAACTAATTATTCATTATTACCTTTGATTAGGATGCCCCATTAGGAGGGACCCCTACTTATAGGAGCATTAAGCCTTTATAACCAAACCATTAGCTCATATAATGAAGCTTAGCAACTTTCTCTAGGCTATATTACCCTAAGTTTTTATAATTGCATAATGATTATTATGTGGGCCTATTTTATTTAACCTTATTTAAAGTGGGGCCAAACCCATTATGCCTTTTTTCGAGAATGAGCCTAACCTAATTTCACCTCAAATAAGACTTAAACTTTATAGGCTATTATTCTTACATGCTTTTTCAATACAAGAGGTCATTGGGTCTAATTTAGCTCATGTTTGAACCTTTGTATCTCCTGATGATACTAAGGTAAGCCCATCTAGGAAAGAATGGCTTAACTATGTGTGCGAGGGTAATAAGTTTAAAAGGCTCATTACTTGTGATTTTCTACATTGTACTGATGTACATATCATGCATAACATGTATTATACATCATGTAATATAGATATATATGTACACACATCATTTAACCCTTTATTTTGATAGCCATCATAGATCCTTCTTTTACAGCTTAGTGGAAAAGAGTAGGCAAATGCTTATGCAGAATCAATAATCAACCTTTAGTTCTACCTAAAAGAGCCATCATGTGAGAAGATGAGATAGTCACCAAATCCATAATGATAGAACCCACGAATGGGATGGAAAAGAGATTGATGATAGCCTGTTAATACACTATCTAGAATACAACTCCAAAGAGAGAGGGATAAAATCTTTATGTTTGAAAATAAGGAAAAAAAGTGGTCAATGATGTAGGTGACCAAGAATCGGATGATGAGATCCTACTTATGAAAGCTACTTATAATAGAGTCCCACCACCAGAATAGACTAATGATAACTTTATCAAGAGGTTGAATAAGAAAATAGAGGCCATGAGTCACCTGGTTACTGGTGGGAAAGAGATCAACTTTGAGGATATTAGTCTCAAGCTAAATTGTATTATGCATCCCTAGTTCAGAATACTAGATCTGAACAAATTTGATAGGACATCCAACCTATATACCTATTTGAAACAATATACAGTTGCCATGCGATTCACTAATCTAACTTAGAATTAAATTATAAGCCTTTTCAATATGTCACTCATTAGACAAGTTTTAGATTAATAACATTATCAGTTAAAAAAAGTTAGGTTAAGTTGGTAAGAGCTTTTAGTAAGCAGTATATGACTAGTGTTAGTGTTAAAGTCACTTTAAAAGATATGGAACTTATTCGTTAGAAACCATGACTTCTTTTCAGACTACCTTGATTGTTGAAGGGCAAAGATACTTAAGATGTGAAATAAGCTTGATGACATCAATCAAATAAATATGTTCATTTTCAATTCCAATACTTATATGAATAGTGGGCTTACTAACAAGTTCATAACCACTTAGGAGTAGTTGAAAAACATAGTTGTAGAATTAGAAATGGCTAATCAAAATAAGGGATTTAAGCAATTAAAGAACTCTAGCTTTTCTGATGGCTAGAATAATGGTAGTTTGGGTAAAATGGTAGACATGAATGCCATTCAAAGTAAGCACTTTTCCAATTTGGGAAAACCTCTATCTTGGTGCCTAAAGAAATTGATGATGAAATGGAAGGTACAACCCTTTTAGGCTCAATTACAAAATAGACCTTTACCCTTAAAAATCACTATGACCAATACTATGCCTATCACCAAAGGACACACCATCTTATAGACAATTGTAAGATCCTTTAAAGGGCTATCCAAGACCTAATTAACTCAATAAATCCTAGATCCTAAAGATTGATCAAATCCCTTACTGAAACATAATCAGACTACTTTTATGCTCAAATCTAGACTTCTTAAAGAATATGTCTTAAGGGACATATATAGACCCGACCAAAAATCAAGTGAGATGGTAAGTGCAGAAAAAGTTATTCTTATGACTAGCTTTTGGGATAATGAGTATGAAAGTGAGGTTGGAGAGAGCAAAAACTCTATAGATTTTTGGGATAA